>JADLZN010007457.1:0-82246 GCA_018155175.1 Sinocyclocheilus anophthalmus
CCTACAATTCAAGATATGGGGCAAAAATGCCACCTTTTGAGTTTTTGTCTCATATTTACATATGATAAGCGATAATCAACACCAGCAGCGGAGCTATTGTTACATAGATATACATAGATGGTTGTCCTGAATATAACGAGTGCAATGTGATTTACACACGGTTTTTCAGTAAATAATACGTTAAATAGTTGTTGGATTTAAAACACAATATGTCTGTTTGCTTTGTTTTGCCAACAAAAATATTACCTGTTAAAGCCACAGCAGAACTGTTGTGTGTGTCTCCAAGCAACACAGCGTTATTTAGTTTTCTGAATGCATCCGCATTTTGAACGAATCAGATGAGTCAATGATTCAAAGGCCCATTCATAGGCTGCATCCGAAAACTTAGGCAGCTGACTTGCTGCCTCTCTGCTGTATGAGGCAATGACTTTGCAGGCAGCGTTTTTGCACGAAGGCACCTCATGAAACTGATTTCGGGCAGGCTTCTGAGGCAGCATAACGGTTTAATGAAGGTTAAAATAGTTTTGGTGCTAACTAAATGAATATGTAATTACTATAATACTGATTTCTCGCTAGAAATAACATCAAAAGTACAAAAAGTTAGTCAGAAATATACATTTACACACAAACTGACCTCCAAACACAACTTTCAGACGCCATCTTTATTTTTTTAGCTCAACCATCACGGAATGGAACACACAGGATCGTGGGATATCAAAGGCAGCAAAGGATACATCTATGCTGCCTTCAAAATTTGATCAGAAGAAGGTACCTCTGGAGACAGGAAGTAAAGCAGAATTTGGATTCAGACATGCCTTGATGCCTTCCTACCTTGAAATGCATCCTCCGAAGGCAGCATTTTAGAGCTTTTGGATGCAGCCAAAGTGTTACTGAATTTTAATGATTCCTGAATGAATCAGCTGTTTGAACGAATCAAATGAAAGACTCATAAAGACGTTTACCGCCACCTGCTGGCAGTTTAAGTTTATATTTAGAGAATTATTTCATAAAAAAATGAAAAGAATAGGAAAAAAATCTCTAAAGGAATAGTTCACCCAAAAAACTATAATTATATAATAATTATGCCATCATTTACTCAATCCTGAATGACTTAATTTCTTTTGTGGAACATTAAAGAAGGTATTTTGAAGACTGTTGGGCTGTTTTGGTTACCAATGACTTCCACTGCATTAACGAAAAAATTACTCAAATTTTCTTTTTTTTATGCTTCATAGTTTATGTTGAATCAGATAAAATATTCCTTTCTAAAGCTGTTTATAATGTATACTTAATACTTTATCATTTAACACAAAAATAACATTAAATAATCTTTTG
This sequence comes from Sinocyclocheilus anophthalmus, assembly GCA_018155175.1. Lineage (NCBI taxonomy): Eukaryota > Metazoa > Chordata > Actinopteri > Cypriniformes > Cyprinidae > Sinocyclocheilus > Sinocyclocheilus anophthalmus. The sequence goes on from JADLZN010007457.1 coordinate 1,336, forward strand.
TGGGTATTGTCACAGTCAATGTAATTTGCGATTAATTTGATTAATTAATCGACACATCTTGTAATTAATTAGATTAAAAATGTTAATCGATATATATATAACAACTAAATATTCACAAGAAACTGCTATAACAACAAAATATATTTCCAGTATAATTCAATCTGTTACTTATGGAACCTTGTTTTAGCCAAAGGATAAACTATATATACTGTATATTCATAAAAATGGAATTGCAGGGATCTCACAATTCAGAGTTTTTTCTCTCACAATTCTTTTTAAATCTCACAATTCTGTCTCTTTTTTCACACAATATTAACTTACAATTCTTAGAAGAAAAGTTGGAATTGTGAGATAAAAGCTTGCTATTGCAAGAAAAATAAAAGTCAGAATTATGACATTAAAACTTGTAATTACATTTTTGTTTCTATCCCATGGCAAGGAAATTGAACTCGGACTAACCCAACAGAATTGTGAACTCGGAACTGCAAGAAAAAGTTTCTAATCTTTATGTCTCACAATAATATATTTTTTCTCAGAGTTGTAAGTTTATATCTCACAATTCGAAGTTTAGTTATTGTGTTTCTAGACTTTTTTTTAATTGTGAGAAGAAAAGTCTGAATTGTGAGATAAAACTTCACAATTACAGTTTATTTATTTATTTGTTTGTTTGTTTGTCCATCCTCTGGCGGAAAATGGCTTCCATATTACTTGTTAATTCTTTGTATGAATATGACATTTACTGAATTTCTCGAAGTGAAAATTTTTTTTTTTATTCTTATTTTTTTTATTCATTCATTCATTCATTCATTGTATAGAGCCATAAACAATATATTTGTTAACATAATATTAGTTTATAACAATTGCTACTAATCATTTCTGCTTTTGTTGCCATGACAACATAATGCCTAAAACTCATGGAACAACTGTAAAACTAATGCCAGGTTTTAACAGAAGAACTAGGTGCTTTTGTAAAATTACAAGCTTTACATTTCTGCTTTTAAATCAAAAATTGCCCCCATTCACTTCCATTTTTAGTGCCTCACTGCATTCTTGATTTTTGTGTTTTAAAAGACAAATCTATTAATTTTTATGGTTATCAACAGGCTGTCATTTGAACATACCTTGTATTGAACCCAAAATATCCCTTTTATTAGAATAAACTGCATATTGATGATCAAGACAGCAGCAGTCAGTGAGGCACACAGTATTAGTCGCAGTGGCAAAGCTGTACTTGTGTTAACTAATAAGCAACATATATAAATAAACTTGAGAAGTTGTTGCATCTGTGAAGTTTTCCAGATATTTTTTTCTTCTTCCGTGCTTGCTGTGGAGGATGCAGATGAAAAAGACAGGTGGATGTGAACGTACGCCAGCTGAATCTCTGAAGAATGCAGCCACACACCTGCAACTCGATCGCACCCTGAAATAAAAGAGTCACAGCTAGAATTAAAGTTATATTAGGGTTCCCTATGAAGTGCCATTGCTATACAAAAAAGAAATGAAAAGAAAAGGCAGGAGACAGATGGAACAACACTTTGGTTGGACTGAGAATCCGTGTGCTTGTGTTTTGAGCTTAACAGATGGTGCATTGTGGGTAAAATGCAGCAAAAACGAAAGGCGTCAGAGGATGTAACAGAAACATTGATAAACAAGTGGGTTTTTTAGCGATTTCAAATCAATGGTGCTCTTTGGTTATAATGTCTATTTGGAGTGTGTGATTGCTGCACTTGTTAAATTTCATGGCAAATCTGCTATTTATTTTGCGTCTGGTTTCCTATTTAAAATGCATCCCTCAAAATCGTTCATGGTTGCCCAGATTCAGGAGAAATTTGCAGTGCGCATGTTTCAGCATTAGGCTAATGCAACACTTGTAAGATTTTATGAAGTAATTGCGTGTCATTTAAAGGGTGTAAGTTATATTTTATTAAGAAAAAACATGAGTGAAAAATATCAGTTATTCAGCTCAATCATATCCACTGCAGTGAGACTTATTTTCAAGCATATTAAGGATTAAGCAAGAAAGGATCTATAAGAAAGCATATTTCTGATGAAGATTGACAACTTTTGCCCTTACAAGATACTTTTCTGCCTTCCAAGAGTATTTAGAATTCAGATCTCCAGTGGGCACATTGCTTTTTCATCTGTGCACTGACCTTTTGTTATTATTATTTATTTTTTTATCTGACCAGTTCTCTTAAAGGTGGGAGCTGTCATTTAGCCTGTGTCATCTTGGATAATAACTGCTAGAAAGATGTGCGTGTTAGGCAGAGAGAGGGAGAATGAGAGTGGGGAACATGCTGAGAGGCATACTAAATCAAAAAAGTAAAGCAAGATGAAAAAACTAGACTGAACATGACTGTGTACCATGTTTTCTAATGCAAATATGAAATCAGTAAGACATGCCTCCAGGTTCTAATTGATTCAGTATTGCCTTTTAATAATTAACAGACTTTTTGAAGCAGGTTGAAAATACTTCTGCAACTAATATTCTCAAAGTCATTTTTCAAACGAAGACTGACTCTAATTTCTCTTTACTCCTACTCTCATAACTACTTGAAAGGTTTCTGAAACCACTTTGTTTGTCCATCAAGGGTAAACTTAGTTTGAAACTGTGGTAGTTGACATGATTAAACATTTTGTTGTGGCATCAATTGCAATTTATTGCAGTCACAGAAGGAAAAAAAATATATACAATGAAATCACTAATTGATTGGCTTTCCAAAAAAAATTAAAATAAAATAAATTGAGTTAATTTACTAGGTATGGAAGCCTGTTTCTGCCAATGAATAAAAGGTAAAAAAAAAAAAAAAAAGCCCCATAGATCACAATTTCGACTTTTTATCTCACAAGTCTAAAAAAAAATTCTCGCAAGTTCACATGGGCATTCTAGCCTTTAGTCTGAATTTTGAGATATAAACTCACAATTGCGAGTACTAACGTCAGAATTACAAGATATAAATGTGCAATTCTGACTTTTTATTTCTCAGAATTGTGTGATATAAACTCGCAATTGCTAGTTATAAAATCTGAATTGCTTTCTATAGTCAGAATTGTGAGATATAAACGTGCAATTCTGACATTTTTATTCTCAGAACTGAGAGATATAAACTCACAATTTTGAGAAAAAATGCGAGGTTATATCTTGCAGTTCTGAATTTATTACTTATAATTGAAAGTTTATATCTTAAAATTCTGAGAGAAAAAAAATATAATATGAATATATAAAAAAAATATAGTTTAAAACTTTTAATTCAGCGCTGTCAATATAAGCATTCAAGCACATTTATTTATTTTACACCATGTCAGAATTATCACTTTCCTGAAATTGTCTCCGTGACACGTGGGACCCCTTAAGCCCACGGTGATAATCTTTTGGTGCTGTATTGCTCACATGCTTCCTACTCAACCTCTGTCACCTCTGCTTTCTCACGCTTCCTGTATTATTCCTACGTTTTTGCCTACATTTCTGTACCTGTCATCACAGTTTGTCATCAAAGACCACACAGGGGCTGTAGACAAGGCTGACATTTACATGCGCAAACAGGAGCAGCTTGGTGTCGCCGCTCTGTACCCACAGTACATCTGTACAGACGACAAAATGAAGACTCCCTAAGTGTAAAACAAATACCTCTCAATTTGCACACCTTTACAGTAGTATGCAAGTATTTTCCATGGTTTTAAAGGAATAGCTCATCCAAAAAGAACAATTCTGTTCTCATTTACTCAACACCAAGAAAACCCCTTTTTTTCTGTGGAAAAGAAGTAGAAGAATGTTGGTAACCACACTGTTTCAGTTGACTTCCTTTATATGGATACAAATACAATTGAAGTCAATGAAAACCAAAACGGCTTGGTCCACTTTTGGGGGACTATCCCTTTGCAACTCTGATTTAATTATTGTTCCACCAAAAACATGTAGATGGATGACATACATGTTCAATCCATCAATGTTACTTAAAAACTCACAAACTCCAGATGAAATAATCAGCATGACAGTATTGCTGTAATGTTGCGTCAATGTTTTTGTGAGATTTGCCTCAGTGATTCCTACAGCACTAGAGCTAGTATAATTTAAGTTTTCTAGAGGTTTTATTTATGATATCGGTTAAAAATGGATAAAAGGGAAAGATTATTCTTCACTGGGAACAGTGACATGCATATACGTCTGGCTTAGGCCACCCAAGCAAATTATGTTCAAAGTTATTGCAGTACTTAAAGGTCACTTCCTTAAAGGATAGTGAGAATCCATTGAAGTGCTTGCTCAGCATCTGGGAACCATCCAGCAGCAAGGTACACACTTCAACCATGAGAAGTCTTTTAAGAAGTGGACTGGAAGGGCTTGTTGCAGCTAAGAAAGCGTTCTTGCAGAAAGCCAGCTAGCTGAAGAGATTACAGTAGCTATGCAAAAGTCCATGAAGCGCAGAGTGACAACCAGTGACAGAAAGTCCTGTAGAGGACAAATCTGAGCATTTCTGATTCACAAAGACAGCAGTATATCAAAGGAAGAGTTGCTGAGACGCACGCCGATGTCTGCAGTCTTGTGTGAAGCTTGTGGCGTATTTCTCTTGGTTTGGAGATGCAGCAGCCAGTGGTGAAGTCAAAAATGTGGAATTTCATCATGCTTTACTGTTCCTTGAAAGTGTTTTGTTTTGAGAGAAGTCACTGATGGCAAAAGCTTAATTTTTCAGCAACATAACAAGCTCCAACGCTACAATGTTATATTTGTAATTAAGACCTACTCTAAGTGAACGTTACCAGCCGCTTACTGCCTCATACCAAATATAACTAAAGCTGTGTGTGATTGATTGAATAAGTAGGAAAAATAAATAAACCTACACATGTAGGAAACATGGAGGAGTATATTGTTTTAGTGTTGTTTTCCAGAGTAAGTAAAATATTTGGGGTCAGTAAAGACTTTTTTTTTTTTAAGAATAATTTTCAGCATCATTACCCCAGTCTACAGTGCCACATGATCCTTCACAAAGTATTTTGACGGTTCAAGTGTGATTTTCTGCTCAAGAAACATTCATATTATTATCAATAATGAAAACAGTTGTGTGCTTAGTGGTTTGAGAAACCGTGACCTGACCCCACATTTTAGAAGATTAGTTATGTAACAAATATAATCCGGTTCTGGGTCTTGAAAAGATCTTAATCGCCCGCGTAATTTGACAAAACAACATTGCATCAGTTTTTATGAAACAAATTGATATCATCTTATTGATGTAATTGCTTCTCAAGTAAATGTATCTTGCTTAAAGAATCTTTAGGTATTTGCACTGGAAAACAAGACAAAATACAATTGCAGTGCGATCAGAATGTTCAGTAAAAGTGATTTTCATATTCTATAAAGTGTTTGGAAGCAGAGCTACTGAAACCTTTAGTTTCTTTTTTCCCTTCAAACTTTGAAGCATTGATAATAGAGATTGGTGTATTGTTCCATTCAATTTATTCACTTGGTCTTACAAGAATGTCTTCAAACGTCTTAAATTTCTTTTCATAAATCCTGCAGAAACTTTGTAAATGTATATTCTTTTATTAACACTTTTGTAGTATGCATCATTTGATTTACAAAATAATGTTAATTTACTGTGTATCATGCATGAAACTGTGTTATTGTGTATGGTTCACAATGTGAACACTAGTGCAGTTTGTAAATGCATGAATGCAATCCACTATGGCTTGCATAGAACGTAAAATTGGAATATCATAGTATAATGCATTTCTAGTTGCCGCTTGTCTCCACAGAAATTGCCGCTCACATTCTTAGCATCTCTTGCAGCGCATCTGCAACAGACAGACACAGTGACAACATTAGAGCTAGCACCTTCTCCTCCCTAGTCATTACCTAGCTACAGTGGTAAAGAGCCGCCATTAGTACTCACGGATGCAAAAGTACAGCCGTTCACAACCAAATGTTACTATGTGACAAGAGACCAGCGGAGGTGGAGGGAAGGGGAAAACAGCCTATGTACTCTAAGTGAAAGAGTGACCAGAAACTTGTACATTTAGTGTGGCGTATCGTCATTTACTAATTGGGCCGTGAAATTAAAAGGCCTTCTGTGGAAAAAACGTGCGGTGGTCAGAGAGACAGGGGAGGATCTATACTTACAAGATTTATATTTATAAAAATTATATTGCTGCCAGCCAGCTGTGTGTGATTTTGTCCATCTCCTAATCTACATTTCCACTCCCTGCTATTCCGCTAATGACCGTAACTCGCCACCAGAATCACTAATTCGAAATGCACTGCATGTGAGTGTTTCACACCGAAACCTATTTGCTGGCTGGGGAAAATGAGCAGGTTCATTTTATTCCCTTGGAAGTAGTAGGAGCTGTAGGGAAAGTGTTGGTTATGTAACTGGAACACAATCTGGCCTTTATTAAGTTTTCATCACCTTTTACTACAAATGATTTTGGTGCTGAGACTTCCAACAAAACCCAGCTGTTGGCTGCAGGTTGTACTTTTGATTTTATTGCTAGAATTCCATGTATACAGTACAGTACTGAGTACAGTAATGAGACCTATTAGACATGAGACATATCTATTATATCCATATCTAGTATTTAAATGGCATTTACATCCCCGGTTTTGTTAAAAGGTTGCAAAAAGCATAAACCCCAGAGAAAATGACTAGATGTTTGTTTTTCAACATTTTATGACGGTACACTCTAAAAAATGCTGGGTTAAAAACAACCAGTGCTGGGTAAAGTATGGACAAACCCAGCAATTGGGTTGTGTTGACCCAGCGGTTGGGTTATACCCAGAAGGTTGGGTTATACATTTAACACATTTATAATAACATTTAACCCAACCTCTGGGTCAAAACAGCCCAGTTGCTGGGTTTGTCTCTATTTTACCCAGAACTGGGTTGTATTTAACCCAGCATTTACAGAGGAATAATTGTGATTCAGACCGACAGATATGCCCGTACAGTACTGTTTGTTTTTTTTTTTTTTGCTTGACTCTGCTGTGGAAGACATTTTCCCTTGGCATAAGACATTTTATAGAACACAATTATTGTACAGAAACAAGGTGTAATAAGAAACTGTGATGATTTCTTGGAATAGCTACTAATGAGCTGCATATTACCTGCATACGCCTACTGTAATGATGAACAAGAGAAAGTAAATAAAATATCTCACAAACAAACAAAACATGTCCTTCAGCAGCATATTCCAGTAAGGCAAACATCTCTGTAGCAACATTTATCCTGCATCAGCAAAATCATGTTTGAATGACGCAAAATATGGAATAAATTATATTGTATATAATGTATGTACAGTAATTCATAGCAGGTTGCAGGAGCAAAGAGGAGTAGCTTAAAGTAGGATTTAGTTGCAGTTATGTTTATTAATCAAAATCAAACTCTTTGAAACACTGGGGTAAATACATGCAGCAAACTAATTTTGTATAGACAGGAACTGATGAGGAACAATGAAACTGTATGTGCAAAGAAACAAACAAGGAACCAAATAAGACATAGTTGCAAACAACAAACAATGACAACACTTGAGAACTTGCTGGGGCAACCAACAAACAAACAAGGGCATAATCAGAAACCAAGGATACTGGGACTAACTTGAACAGAAATAATTAACAGAGGTTTATATAACAAGAACATAATTACTGTATATCACATAGATATATAATAAACGTAAGGCTATTTGTTGTTAGGTCCAAATGTTTGCACTAATATAGTGAAACCTGTAAGATTTTACTAGTTTGATATATTTAATTGGCCATATCTTGTTGATAATTAAGGTTAAGTTTATACAACAACACTGTACTAAAACTGAAAGAAAGCCTGTTTTCACCATTGAATAAAAAATATAAAAAAAGGTAGTTGCAAGTTTTTATATCACAATTTTGACTTTTTTCTCTTGCGGGAGTTACGTCAGGAATGTGAGATATGACTCGCAATCTGAGAACAAATCGGTCTTTCCTCCTCAGACTTTGACTTTATAATCGAATTGCAAGTTTATATCTCGCACAAAAACTATAAGGAAAGAACAAAACCAACAAACCATCAGAATGGGAGATACAAACTCACATTTGCGAGAAAAAGTCTGAATTTAAAGTTCGTACCATGCAATTCTGAGAAGAAGAAAAAAAATCTGAATTACAAGATGCAAACTCGAAATTTCAAGAAAGAAAAAAAAAGTCTGAATTGTGAGATAAAAACTTGTAATTGCCTTTTTTTTTTTTTTATTCAGTGGCAGAAACGGGCTTCCGTAGAAAAGTGATTTCTTTGCATGTTTGACAAGTTTTACATTCAGACAACATTGTAAAAATGATCCCCCATTCACACAAACCATGTGGAAAAAATACAAAAAAAAAAAAAAAATTTTTTGCTCACTTTTTATGTACATGGAGACTTTCATGGAGGTATCATTTACAAAAACTTGCACTTTGAAAACTGTTCAAAAGTTTGCATTTTCAAGCATTTTCAAAACACCATTGTCCTGTAAATAAATGGCCAAAACGCATAGTAAGTTTTCTGTTTTTAGCTAAAAAATCGGTGTTGTGTAAACATCCATGAATGTAATGTTTTGCACAGGTTTTTGTGAGGGCCATTGTTAGGGGTAGGGGACTGGTTAGGCCATAATCTAATATAAAAACAATGGAAGTCTATGAGATTCCCTCACTAAACAAACACGTGTGTGTATTATATTATGACAATAAGCCTCATTGTAGAGATACCTAGGGGGTTTTGACTGGAACTAGGTGGTGACATCCTGCCCAGGCATGTAATTTGAAAACTGTCTGAACTGTAAGAAACTCTTGAGTGTATTCAACTGTTCGGTTTGTGTGGATTTGCTGGACATAATGTTTATTTCAGATTTTTCGCGAGATCGCATTGAACAGATGCTGCTACACCTGGATGAGCTTGACCTGACAGATGCCCATAGGATTATAGGTATTAGCTTTCAGAGGGAGTGGGTGCGAAATGGAATGTCTGGTTGTAAAAACTGATGTCTCGTAAGTTATTATCAGCTGTAGGCGAGGATTAGTTTAAGCAGATGGATGCTACTTGTTAGTATGTGACACAGATACGGCGGGGATTTACATACTGCTTTGCTGTTCAAGCATCACATTTACAGACCGTGATTGGTTTTTCCTCAAGCTCTACCTGGAAAGTAATTAATTAAGCATTTGTCAGGTTTAGCAACATGTGAGGCAACAAAACAAAACAGAACAAAAAAAAAACCGTCTTGTTTTTGTACATCTCCCTCACAACTTTGCCGTCCTTCAAATGCTAGTGATTGAATTAGCTGTTTTGGCTTGCCTTCAGAAGCACGTTTGCTAACGTCAAACCTGCCTGCAAAAAAATCGAGCCGTTTTCTAAGTTGTTTACCCTAAGGGAACAACTACCTCATTGAGAGTCTAGTGCTCTTATTCTCCTAAATACGCAAACATTCTTTGACTTAAGCCCAGCTAACGATGCAGATGTATGCCGTTAATTATTTTGCACACAATCGTAACTTTTGCAAAAGCTAGCTTCGGTGCTACAGGGACGTTGCTGGAAATAGAAGACCGTGGGAGAAGGGTAAACATTACAAGATTAAATGGAAGATGCAGCATCTTTTTTAGTGTCGTTTGTGTTGTTGCAGCAAAATCGGAATTAGTAGCAGCACGAGGTGATAATAGTAATAGCGTGAACTGTGTCTCGGTGGATGACTCCTCGGTTCTGGAGAAGCTGAGCGAGAGATTACTGGCTGTAATACACACCATGTCTAACGGTAGTAGATGGATTTGTGTCTCTTAATGCTGAGTGCATGGGATCATGTAATTTAAGCCTAGAACGCCACCTTTTATTCATCATTGCTTTGATTAGTAATGCAAAATGACTTTACAAGGACGATCTGGCATGTAGCACTAAATGCGCCCTTTTAGAGGATTACATTGGGTGAAATAGCAGACGCACACAAGCCTTCAACCTTACTGTGTAATTGTGTGTGATGTCCGTTTACGTTAATAATTAAGTTTGTATTTATTTATTTATTTATTATTTATTTATGAGTATTTATTTATTTTAAGTTATTGTATTTTATTTTAAGATTTAATTGTATCATGTAAGTTCTTTAGATTGTATTTTTATTGACTGTTACTTTACTTTACTTTACTTTACTGGACTTTACTTTACTTTAGATTTACTTACTCAAGTCTACCATGTTTACAAACAAGTTGCAGTTCCGTATGTGTAATAGGGATCTAAAAATATTCAGCAATGAAATGTAAATGAACCAGCTTCTATTCAAATAAATGCGTTGTTTTGAACTATATTTTCATCAAAGAATTCAGAAAGAAAAAGTACCACAGTTTCCGCAAAAATTCTAAGCAGCACAACTCTTTTCAACCTTAATAATAAAAAAGTTTCTTGATCACCAAATCTGCAAAAAAAATAAAATAAAATAAATAAAAATAAAAATAAATAAATAAAAACAATAATCAAATGATGAAAGTAGTGTATCAAGTTTTCTACAAAAACAAATATTAACTAAGCAAAAAATTGTTTTTCGAAAAACAGGGCATAAATAAATAAATATTTATTTAGTACCAAATCAATATATTCGAATGGTTTTCTGAATGATCATGTGACACTGAAGATTGAAGTTATGATGCTGAAAATTAAGCTTTACAATCACAGGAATAAATAGCATTTTTTAAAATATATTAAATCAGAAAACAATTATTTTAAGTGTAATAATATTTTACAAAATTACAAGTTTTGTACTGTATTTTCTGTCAAATAAATGCAGCCATGGTGAGCAAAAGATATTTAAACTTCATATCCACAAGGCCTATATTTTTGATTAAAAGTGATTTACATGTGAATTACATTTATGAGGTAACTATTTAAATGCATGCAGTATTTGGGCAATATATCATGCCTGGAGATTGGCAGAGAGATGGCTGCATGCCGTGCTTTACAAAGGCCTTTAGCTGCGTCTATAATCACAATACATGATGGCCTCTTGTACATCATGGATCATGATGTAAGCATGAGCAACCGTAGTATACATGTGCATGCGCTCCATCAGCTCTGTGTGAAATCCTCTTTCAAACTCCGTATGTCCCTGCGTGACTTCTCTTTGAGTGTGTGAGCAAGGCGCGTGTGTGTTCGTGTGCACCTTTACCTCAATTTAAGTCAGTTGTTTCAGTGCTGTTAGAGCTGAATTTCTCAGCTCACTGCTCATCCAGATGGCGCATATCTTTAGCCGGATTCCCGCCTGTCACCTCGCTGTGTCTAACCTCCCTCTTCATGTCTCGCGTGAATGCTTCCTGACGGAGCCTCCCAGGCGTTCTGAACTTCCCTTAATGTGGAAAACACAATTGCAGTGCCAAGCCAAGAGGCCGTTTAGCTTCTCAGAATATTCATGAGGACTAATAGTTGTATTTGTTTTAGTGGTTATGCTTACGTTTTCTTTTATTTTTTATTTGTTTATTATGTAATAGCAGAAATTTCCTGGGGGCACTTGAGCTGGTAAAAAAGTTTGGATAATTAAGATTTGGTAAGTGTACGTCCATATGCGTTAACAAGGCAGAATTATATGATCAAAGATACAGTATAAAACAGTTAGTATTAGAACATTTGATGATTATTACTTATTAAAAAAGGTTTGTCGAATTGCACTATGTTTTAAAATGTCATTTTATCCTGTGATGGATGAAATGTCAGCATCATTACTCCAGTCTTCAGGTTCACATGATCCTAGAATCATTTCTTATATGATGATTTAGTATGCTCAAATTATTATGTGTTATTCACCTCGTTATAAGGGATCGTATGATTATCAAAATGATGATCATGTTTTGCGGCTGTGATACATTTTTTGATTAATAGTTTGCAAATGAAAACAGTTTGATGAAGAAGTTCAGGAAACAATACAAGTATATCGTGGAAGTGGGGATTAATGTCACATTGGTGTAAATTGATGCGATCGAAATGTACGGAATAGAACTATGATTGATTGATTTGATGAGGGCTTGATTGATTGATTGAAAATAAATCTTCAAAGTGTCATGGTTTCTACAAAAATATTAAGTTGCAAAATGTTTTTTTCATCTGTAATAATTATTAAAAAAATGAATAAATAATAAACATTTCTCCAGTACCAAATCAGCATATTAGAATGACTGATTAGCTTTGCCATCATATAAATTACATTTTAAAATATATTAAAAATAGAAAACAGTTATATTAAATATTTGCATTAAAAAAATAATAAATAAATGCAGCCTTGGTTAGCATAAGGCTTTTTGAATGCTTCACCTGTAATGTATTACTGTGAATTATGCAAATATTTGCATAGTGGATAAATATACATGCATAGCACTTAATATTTCGGAAACATTAAGATTTTATTTTGCAGTCCCTTTTATTTTCACTACGGCACAGAAATAACACATTTCACCTTTACATTACTATTAAATAACTTAATTTTTTTCTCTGTTTCAGTAATAAGCCAAGGTTTGTGCAGCAGTAAACATCTGTTAATGAAGAAACAATTTTCATCAGTAGTAAAAACAGCTATTTCTTTTCATATTCTACTTCTGTGTTTTCCTGTGGTTACCTCATTTGCTTTGGAGGGCACGACGCTGTGCCAGACAGGATTCTGGAGGACTGTGCCTTTGATAAAGTGCCCATAATAACCGGATCAATTCATTAATTTCCACGGGCTGACTGGCTCATTGGGCAGATTATACCACCTCATCAACTGCTGCCCCACAGCGATGCACAGATGCTCTCTGATCTTACCTGACACCGTCTGAACCTGGTTTGATATGATAGTCAAAGCAAACTCAAAAAGACTCCATGGCGCAAAAAAAATAATAAAAAGGCCACCTCACCTCTGGAGGTTTGTGTTTTTTGAATACTTTTCTCACAAAGCTGGATACTTTTCAGCGGTCTACATAATTTTCAACAGCATACTTACACTTGCAAAATAAATCATTGCATTATTCCCTGTAAAGCATATCTTTGTACTGAGTGATCACATGCTTGCTAGAATGACTTTGATTAAATAAATGACAACTTACATAAGACCATTTCTATGGTATTTTAACGTAGTATAAACTACTTAAAATAATGATTATAATAATAAATGAATGACTAAAAAGTCATTTTTATCTCATCTCCTTTTTTTAATATGAATGATATTTCATCTTATTTTAAGTTCTTTCTTCATTTACTGTACATTTATTTTACATTTATGTATTCAGCAGATGATTTTATTCAAAGAAACTTACAATAAGGAACCTTACAACTACACTTATACGTACCTTGATTATTATTCAGACAAACACTGTTTCCCCCCATTTATTACATTATACTTGTATTTTTAAACATGTCTTCATTTGTAATGTTCGAAATGAAAACTACTCTTAAGTTTATTGATTGATTGAGTGATTGAAGTTCTAATGCAAATACACGACGCACAGGGTAATATTATTAATGAACCTGGGCACCATATTAAATAAAATAATAACTATGTATATTTTAGTAAGATAACGAAAGCTGTTGACAAAGATTAATATATTAATTCTGTAAACCAAATTTGCATGCTATTTTGTTTCATGTTAGATAATGCATAAAATGCATTAACTTATGTGACGTATTATTTGTTATGTATAACAATAATACTATTATTATTATATTATGATATATTGTCTTACGGATTTTGAAGAGCATCTGGTTACGAAGTTCAGGGAGGCATTCTTGAGATGAAATATAAGAGTTGAATTTAGCAATAACAAGACAAAAGAGTTGTCATCGCCATCAAAGAATGCTGTTAAATGCAATGCATAATTTGACATGGAAATGACATTTGTTAGAATTATAAATATATAAGCTGTCAGACACTGCAAACTTCAACTTTATTTAACTTCAAGTTTACTTTCAAAGTCCACAGGGAAGAACTGAACTGTCTAGTTGAAGAAACAGCCTTATTAATGAATGCAGCCATACCTCTGAAAGCTTGCAAACAGTTTAGGCAAACTTGAGTGAAGGTTTAGAGAAGTGTACGGTTAGGGGCCCCAATAACCCCAAACAACACTGATGCATGATTTGCATATATTTCACCATGTTACCTTCTGCCTATGTCTCAGGCTCGTGATTGCTGAGCGTGCTTATAGCTCGACAGGGAAATGAAGAAAGAAAGAAAGGATTAGTGCAGCTATTGCCATCACAAGTGATCTCCACAGGACGCCAGATGATTTAGAGTGCTATATAGAAGTGCATCAGGAATTTATAGCTAACGCAATTAGCCGGTATAAAAGTGAATTATGAAAATGGCCAGACGCAGGAACAATAGCACTTGGTTGCTCATTTCCATAATTCCATAACCTACTCATTCTGACTCATTCTCCTTCTTCTCTATAGGGCAGGTCAACACTTCTTTGGGAAAGCAGAAAATTCTCTGACAGTATTTAAGAGGTGTTTATATGCATGTGAACAATCGTCTGATCATTTAAGATTAATAGATTATTCAAATGGTTTGTCTGAGCCTCTATTAGAGTTTTGGTACTTGGACTTAGGTGGACTTGTACGAACACTTTGGAATCAGATATTTTTCTGAATACAGACTAATGCATGTGATGTGTAACCCATCTTTCATTGATCATATTTTATATACAAATTTAGTAGAAACTTAGGAGGAATTAATTTAGATTAATTAGCAGAGAAAAAGAAAATGTATATGTAAATTAAAAATCCATTCAAATTGGATTGAAAAGTATAATAAGGAAAAGTAAAATATAAATATAAAAAGTCACTATTTTATGGTAAAGTTTTTTTGTAAATAGTGTAATGACTAAATTCAGTAAACTCTGAAATTCAAAACTGTTTTTATATCAATTGAATCTTTGTAATCTATGGATAACCATCTGTATTTGCTCTCCCAAAATAAATGGCTGTGCATAAAAACTCTCTAAATTACCTGCATCTTTGAATTTAGCCCAGCTAGTTATTGTTTTTGGATTTAGTCAAACTGAGTCCCTTGAAAATCACACATGAGCAAGCTAAATGTGTCCTCCTGCTGCTAATTTCAGTCATAAATTGGGCTAATCTTGCCATCTGCCTTGCTAGCATAAACATTTTGTGCTTGACAGATCATTTAAAAACTGTAGAGGTCTCTAAGATTCTGAACGCCTAGCTTCTGGAAACCAAGCTGTTGGTGTTGAAATTCAGTGAACTGTCCTGGCATCATCACATTTATTTATTCTTAACATGTTAATATTCATTAACACATTTGACCAGCCGTACATTTGTCTGATACCACTTATTTATTTAGTTATTAATTGCTTTACTGGGCTGTCAGCTCACAGAAAATCAAAAACTCATAAGGTACTGCCACCTAGAGGTATTCAATTTTTCTTAAACTTTTACTTGCAATTAGTTATTATTTATAAATAGTAAATGTTATATGGAAAAATCTAGCTGAAAAGAAAATAACTTTCACATGAATGGAAATAACACTGTCAGGAACCTGATCTAAAATAAAAAAGATCTGAACAAAACATTTTGAGTGGAATTTTGCCTACTGACTGATTTAAACATCTCTCTGATTGGCTGTTGCATTCGTGCGCTCTGAACTGTGATTGGCTAATGTTGTAAATAGAAACCTTTGAAGGTGTGGCAATAGATCTAAAATGTAATATGCATTTATAACAATATGCTTTGTATTATATTATGCGGGCATTAAACTACAACAGAAAGAAAGATGTCAAATTAATGTAAAAATGAAACTGTTAACACTGCTGTGTTTGTTTCTAATGTAATGGCTAAAGTAAGCACAATTTGACATCTTCTCTTCTGACCAACTTAATCAATCATTCTATATGTTTTCGCCTTTTGTAAAGTTATCAAAATCTCAGTCAAAGGGGAACATAAAACAAATAAATAATATGTGTTGCATTTTACATTCATTGAAGTATTGAAGTTTACCCAACTATAACAGCTTGCACTAATGAGAACCCCGGAAATGTCAATTAAACATGCAGCAAAAATTGGAATATTGCACTGGGGAAATAGCTCCAATCAGTTATCTGGATACAATTGATGTGAACAAATGTAAACGCGCTCTGTTCTGATTGGTTGATTCCAAGTGTAAACAGGGCTTCCATTTGTGAATATGGAATTTATTTATTTTGTAAGTTAACTTGAGATAAGCCAGACCTAAACTCAGCGGTTTCATCAGTTATGTCGCTTATTTCTTTTACAAACTGGGGCCGTTTGTTTCACGTGTCTCTAAAACACACCCAGATGAATTGCTTTCTTATTCCATGACATTAAATGGCGTTTCTTATTTCCCGTCTTTTTCTGGCACGTTTCATCCTCACCCACCTCCTCCAGCAGTCCATTCCTGATACTCCCTCCGCTCTCCATCACAATTTAATGGAAATGATCCAAGTGTTCAGGGCGTTATGCAAATACGTGCTATAGATTTTCTTTTTCATTATAAGTACATTATTAAAATCAGCTCTCCTCTCCCTGTTCCCCTCACCTCCTATTAGAAGGCCCCAAAGTCTCCCTGTTGGCAGTCACCGACTGTCAGCAGTGGGTCCTTGCTGCAGCTAGTGATTTATTGATGTAAGTGGGAAGCTATGAAGCTGACTTTGTGACAGCTCCGAGCTTTTAAAATTGAGCATGTCATCCGGCTGATGAATGACTACAGGTTGAGCTCACCCAGCGGCACAATATGTCAACGTCCACGCTTATGAGGGACCCAGTGGTCCATAGGTGCTTACATCGACAAGGGATATATACGAGGCTCGCCAATCTGCCCTGTCCCCCGTATTTGGACAGATTGTGTTAAATGTGAAAGGCCTGGGACAATTTGAGATTTGATCTGATTAAGCACTGACTTGTTTTGAAAGGTCTAGAAATTTGACGGGAAACTAATACTCCTGTTTGATGAAGTTTGATGTGTTCCCAATGAGAAAAACAAAAAACAAAAAAAAACAAGTCAAGTATTTGGCACATCAGTAGTATTTTACAGAGCAACACTATCAAAATTACAGTTTCCACTGCCAGTTGGATTTTTTTCAAATCATTAAGGCTAAATATATTTTAAAGTTCATTAATTTATATAGTCTAGTATAAATGAGTAGTTCCTGACAGAGTGCCAATCTGTGCATTAATTAGTGACTATTTCTACAGGTTAAGCAACATGTTACATCAGTAGGTAGCAGCAAGTGACTCATTGAACCATTGATTCAATCGATTCGTTCAAAAATGCTGTTTGATTCAAGAATGAAACAACTATAAATGAGTCATTTGCTAAATTCCGAAACGCAGACTAGCATACTACTCTTACTATTTATGCAAAAGATGCGTAGTATGCAGTTCTGAAATCAGCAACAGAATAATTTACGTACTGTTGAAAACACAAATCATTCAGGAAGGAACCACTCGGCCTATTGTTGCTAGATCTAACGTAACATTTTTGAGTGTGTTTTGAACATGTTTGAACTAGCATGAAACCTGCATCTGTGGTGTAATTGTTCTATCTATCTATCTATCTATCTATCTATCTATCTATCTATCTATCTATCTATCTATCTATCTATCTATCTATCTATCTACCTACCTACCTACCTACCTACCTTTACTGCGGCGGGTTGTACATTAACAATTCTGAATAGTTCAAAATTAAGGCAAAAAAGCTGAACACTTTGTAGTTGTCAATCCTTAGTAGAACATGTGCATTAATGTGATGTACAATACAATTCATATAGCCTTCTTTTAAGTGTGACATAATTGTTCAAATACGTTTTGGGCTCACTATATATATTCACTTAAAGTCTTAACGAACTACTGTCTTTCAAGTGTCATCATACACAGACAGCTAAAAAAAAAAATTATATGAAAGTAACTGTTAATCTAGCATTTTTCATTCAAAGAAATGTTCACAGGAACATTAGTTTCTGAATCATGTCCTCTTTTTTACTCTGTCTCCATTAGCCATCAATAATCATAAATAATCTTAGTTGAAATAGGCCAGAGCTTGACTGGGTCGGTGCCTTCTCACTGTAGGACTAGAATAACAACATTCTATTCCCGGCAGGGGGCCGATCAACAGTGGCATCAATCAGTGTAATAGGAACGCGCCAGGCTTTGCCATTAATTGTGCGGCTGGGCATGCAGAAACACAATTAGAGCAGTGGAAATTAGGCCATGTGTTTAGCAACTTGTAGGGGTCATGCTGGCACTCATATGTCATGTAGCTGGCTGGTGGGATGTTTAGAGTCAGTACGGGGTCTTTCTGCACTTCTTTGACAGTATGTTCAATATGTTTAGCATTATGCTTCTGGTAATGTATGGGTCATAGGATCTGAGTATACATTATGTTCTCCTACTGCCCACTCACTTCGACTCATTCCACTAGAAGCATTTTTTTTTTCCTTTTCGTTTTTGTACTATTTTTGTTGGCAGCATTTTTGCCTGTTTTATTAGGACAGAGAGAGATGGAGGGGACATGACATGATGGAATATAGAACAAAAAAGGGGTCCCCCGAACGGCGCGGGACATGATTTACAGCTGGAATTCCTGGCATCATGGTTTTTTTTTGTGTTGTATGTCAGTTCCTCAATGTGAGCAATATTTGAAAGCATTGTTTATTTCTTTTTTTTATTATTATTATTATTTTTAATTTTAAATTTGTAGTTTTGAATCCTCATTTCTCATTTTATTTGCAGTACTATTTTTTTTTTTTCAGATAATGACCACTATGGATACAACATTTTCCAGAAATATTTCTGAGTATCGCATTTCGTCAATTTTGTGCTTTCCTCACTTTTGGAAAGCACAGCTGCCGCTAGTATTTATTTATAATGTTCTTGAATTGAACCTTTTATTTTTATTACTTTATTTGTCTTATATATTTTATTTTAGTAGGCTCTTGGTTTATATGTATGTGCTTTTAAAATTTGTATTATTATTTTTCTATTATGTGTTATTGATGACAATAATAATGTAAGTGCTTGGCAACATTTCTACTTTTCATTTAGGTTCGTTTTTTTCATCTAATATTTATATTATTTATATGCTTTTTTTTTTTTGTTATTAATACTTGAATTTTTATTTGCATAGTTTAGATGTGTTTTTATTTAATTCTAGTATTTCTTTATTTGGTATGTGCTTTTGTCATTTTAATAGGGTTTGTTTTATAATTATTGCTACTTATGATTCATTTATTTTTTAGTTTAGGTTTAATTCAGTTTGAGTACTTGTTTATTTACAGATGGTCATTTTAGTGTTTAAACTTGGCAGCTTTTCTAATTTTCATTTAATTGTTTTTCATCTAATATGTGTATTTTATTCCAGCTTAATTTCGATTAACACATTTCTTGAATCGTTTTAGTTATAATTAGCAATAATAATCCTGTTAACTGCTAGGCCTTATTACTGTATGTTGCACATATATAGAAGTGAAGAGTCACTTTAGGAATGATACAATCTAATTAAACTGAACTGACTTGTCTGCTCTAGGTATTTGGATTCTTATTGTACTTGAACCTCTTTGAACTCTGCGTATTTCTGGGTTAGATTCAGTGATTGGGGGCAATCTTCTCAGAAACAGTATTTTCAGATCTCATCAAAAGCATCAGTCCTGTTATTGAGCATCTGTGTGATGCCTCCTGTCAGTAAACAGCTTGTGATGCTAACTGTCTTTGTTCTGTCTTAATGTAATGTTCAGTGACTTGTCAAGATGTACAATGCAATCTTCAGATGTTTTTTGACTCTTGTCTGTTCATTTAAAGATTTGAACAACTACATCAATGTTTCTGTAGAAATGAAGGATGACTACTCCACAGCACACACTTTTGACACTTTTGTATTTTGTCTTTTTTTAATGCACAGACAATTAAATTGTATTACAGAAATATATAGCTTGCACAAAGATTCTTCGGACACCCTAGCTATTTGAGATAGTGATCATGTTTCCTGGGGTCCGATACTAGGTCCTGTAGTTTTGAGTACATTCTTGGCAATCCTAACGCTCTAGACAATCTCTTGGAGATCCTTTCTGGTAGAGTCTGTTTCTTTTCTGGCTACTGACTTAGGAGCACATGTAGCAGTAATGTCCTAAATGATCGCCCCCTCCAGACCTGAAATGGACGCATGCTCGATTCCATTGCTAAGATTCCCCCTTACGATCTACCGTTTGCAGCTTCAATCCATAATAATGGCCATTCTAAGTTAACCATTTCATATTAATGGTATGTTGTGTTCACACGCCTGCCTTGCCCATGTAACTGCTCGAACGATCTGTGCTTTTAACCTCTGCCGGTTGTCTTCTCTTGTTTCTGTCTGTTGTATGAGACTTATTGGCCATAATATGTATAACTCGAGATTTTTGAAAGATATTTTTGATAAATATAATTTTGTTCTGATTTATTGTCTGAATGCATCTGAAAACGTACCATTGACTCTGATTTTGTGCTGCCAGAAACAGATCTTCATATAACATTACAGTAGGAACAGCCTTTAAATTTTTATTATTATATTATTATTATTTAAAATATTTTGCCCAGTTTGAAATAACGTTTATTTCTATTTTTTTTTTTATATATACTTTTTTAACAAATATATATTTATTACTATGAAGCAGAATTTTTAGCAGGCATTACCCCAGTCTTCAGTGTAACATGATCCTTCAGAACTCATTATTTTTTTAAAAAATATTGAATATGCCTTTTAATGTTTTTGGTGGATTCTATATATTTTCAGCAAAGTTCGAAGAACAGTATTTAGGTGAAAAGAATTCCTTTGTCCTTTGATCAATTCCGTATTCCTTAGTGATTTGACAATATAATTTCTTTCAAAACAAACAAACTAAACTTTAATGAAAGTCTATTAATGATTTGCCAAATATTTGGGCACATATATTTTATATAGTACATTATTTATACTTACCCACACACACACCCCCACACACACACACACCCCACACATATATATATATATATATATATATTATTATATATAATTATATATATATTACACTATCTATTATTTTTTTATATATATATAGATATATATATTATATCTATTATCTATAATATACCCTAATATAAGTCTCTCTATCTATCTTGTTTTATTTTTTTTTAAATTATATTTTGTATATTTTATTTGTTTAGCTTAAAAATGTTTGAGGACGTTTTGAGTTCTGAAAGTTACTATGTATTTTAAAGCAAAAGATCAAGAAAAATGTATTCCTTATGATGTGATCCCCTTCACTGTGTTTATGTGCAATACATATGGATTCTATTTTCCATATGATTAAAATGGCATATATTTCCATACAATGGTGTGTTCAATTACCTAGAAAAGCCCAACCATAATGGTGTTTTAACCCATGACAACATTTCAAGACTCTGCTTTTTTGCTCAGTCCTTTGAAAAGCACAGCTGTATAATGAAATACAAATCACAATGACAAATCAGTTATATTCCGAGAAAAGGCTCTTAACTTAGATGAGAAAAATCTGGCTATAATTAAATGGTTACATGGCTTTAACTTAACAGAGTGAATGATTGCAGATTTTAATGGCTGCCTCTGTCTTTTTTTCTGTTTTTTTTTTCTCAGCTGTATAGTTCATTTGACTTTGGCCGAAAGTGGCAGCTGGTTCACGAGCGAGTGACTCCGAATCGCTTCTACTGGTAGGTGATGCGTTCACAATCACACCTAATCTCCATTTCTCACACCATGTCACTAACTTACAATTTTATGGGCGAACAAGGAGAGTTTAGTCGAGTAATTGTTGACATTGACGTGTTCGTGATATGTGGAACGAGTTTGAGCAATTGAGAAGATGGATACGGTTGAAAGTTGTGTCCTTTTTTTGCCCGCTCTTATGCTTAGAAAATGCAGAGGCTGTTGTTCATGTCAACGTGAGATGAAAACTGCAAAGATGTTTGAGCTCTAAGACCTTTGTTGCACAACTCCTCTCCATTCAGTATCAAGACAATAAAAGAAAGGGGGAGAATAAGCATGGCAGAGGAAGATGGAAAGAAAATTGCGGCATAAAGATGGCTGAGGAGAGTGAAAGAGAAAGGATTTGTACTCCACAGTGCATCTAGACTTTAAAGTTTTTTAGTTTTACACATAAAGAAATGGATAGAACTTTTGGGGAAAAAAAATCTCTTTAAATGATGTACACCCACATGAGATAAAGACTCCAGTAAGGCTGTGGGATCGAATTGTGATTTTTCTGTTTAAACTGGTGATTTTAAAATATGGGGGGAAGAAAACACTCAAGATTTGCTTTTTTTGTAGGTCTGGACAATTTGAACAAAAATGTGTGAAATAATAATATTCTATATATAGAATCATATTATACTTATAAATATATATATATATTGTTTTTTTTTATATATAAAATAATATTATTACATGAAGTAGGTTGCCATCAAATCTAACTAACCCTCTTATTGTCATTTATACAATGATGTCAGAAACATAAAAAAACTTTTTGTTTTAATAATACATGTCTCAATGTGAGATTAATATTGCAAGAAATACATTTACATTATTTCTTACCAAAGTGTACAAATCACACAGGAAGTGGCTAAGATTATATGTAACTCAGTGCTAACCACTGAGGGATGTTTTAGACTGTTAGTGAGAAAGCAGAGGTTTTATCAGAAGTTTGTCTTCAGTGTGTGCATGAGTTACAGAGAACGGGTACACTGGTACAGCCTACTTGAGCTATAAAAGACACTGTCTAGTTAATGGTAGGGTTGTTTAAGGGCTGGTGCACCACACACTCATGTTTCCAACAGGTGTCATCGTTCTCATTTCCATTGTACTCCTTCACTGTCACCATCATGCACAAATATACACCTACAAATACATGGGTTTTTAGACACGCTTCTGGTTGCTGCTGTAAATTGTACTTTGATTCTTTTCCCCATCATGTGGCATTTGAAGTGGCACCTCACAACTCTTTTTTTCACTTTGCTGGCTGACATGGACCTTCAGTAAGACATCTGTTATGGATTTTTTTTGTCTCCGTGATAAAACTGCTTTCTCCTCGCTCTGGTGTGTCTAATGCAGGTCAGTTACCGGTCTGGACAAGGAGTTAGATCTGGTGCACATGGAGGCCCACACTCCTGATGGCCGTGAGTTGCTTCTTTCTGTCTCTGTCTGTATTCTCCAACACTGTCTAGCAGCCTAGTGGTAGGAAATTTGATTAATAACAGACACTCAAATCTTTTAATTAGGTATGCTAAAAAAGACATGTCACTGACCCCCAGGTCATGGACCCTGTTCTTCTATATTATATTAATTTTAGTTTATTTTATTTAAATTATTTTATTTATTTTAAATTTTATTTTATTTTATTTTATTTTGTTTTGTTTTGTTTTTGTTTAGTTTTAATTTTTTTATCTTACATATTTAATTTAATTTTGCTGATTAATTAATAATTGATTAATTAAATATTTTATATTATAAGTGAGTATTGTATAATTTATCTATAATTCAAATTCCTTAATCAAAAGACAACCAATAAAAAGTTATATTATATTATATTATGTTATATTATATTATATTATTGAAGTGTAAACAAATCATTTAAAACATAATATTTTTCCTAAATTTTATGTGATTTGAGTGAGTCATTTTATTATTCACTCAACAGATTCATTTGAAAAAATTCTGGCAGATCCTTACTCATGCCTCACTCACTCTGATTCATTTGAAAAAAGAAAGAGCCAGCAGATTCTTGCTGATGCCTCACTCATTCTGTTCGTTCTGAAACAACATGTCCCAGTACTTTCACAAACTGTATTTTCGTTCAGTGTCACTCAGAGTCTCGTTCAGGCTCAAAACACTGACTAAGTGGCTCAGTGAAGAGGTATATTTATTTAGTATGCTCGTCCATTCAAATAAATGTTCCTTCACAGTATATACTACGGTTATTTTTAATTCTCTTTTTTCCCACCTTCCTCTCACATCCTATCTACTGATCTATGGTACACTCCTACTTCAGTCCTGATGTTAGAGGAGGAAAATAGATGAGAAGAGAAACTGTGAACTTGTGAATGAGGATAAAACCAGTCCTGCGGGCAGCTAGACAGGATTACCGTAATGATAAACACACCATCTGATAGCAGATTAATACAGGACCTGGAATCTCTCTGCCTTACTTTCTCTCACTAGTTAAAGGCATAGTCCATTGAAAAATGAAAATTCTGTCATTGTTTACTCACCATTATTTGGGAAATAAAAGAACAAATCAATCCCAATACTTTTTACATACAACAGTAGTTCATAGTAACCAAGCTTCCAAAAACCAAAATTCTCTTTATGTGTTCAGTGGGGGGGGGGAAATGGTTGACAGGGTGAGTTTCTGTTGTTTGAATGAACTTTCAATTTAATACTGGATACATAATTCTGAATCTTCCATCTAATGTTCCTTAAAGCTGATATATCCTTAGAGATTCTGAGAAGCGGTCAGAGGTTGCTGGACTCAATGCCCCCAGAATCAGAATCGAATTAACATCTAGAATCCTCTTTCTGTCTCTCCTTACAACAGATTGTCAGTATGTGACATGCAGAGCTCAAGCCTGCTCTGAATCCAGTAGGACATATCCATTTTCTGGCTATATTGAGACCAACTCACTTGTGGTTCAAGATGAATATGTGTTTGTTCAGGTAAGAACCAGAGATCACTTACTTTAAAGAAACAAGTCAAATGGCATCATTTAATTGTTTTTGGAATTATATAAGGACATCTACAGTTAATTAAAGTCAAACAGCGTGGCTGAAATAAAAAGTACAATGATAACAGTGTAACTCTTTGCCATTAGTCTTTGAGATAAGGACTTCCTAGAACAACAGATCTGTTGGGATTTCTCAGTGTGTTCCCACTGCAAAATGCTCTGTTATTCCCATTGCCACTCACTTATAAATTGTGGAATGTGGAACACAGTGTGATATATATAGTGCATATCAGTAGTGAGCGGTGACATTTTTAACCGGGTATGCTGAGTGATAAGACACCCCCCACACCCCAACGGCTTTTAGGACACTCAAAAGGGATCACATATGACAAATAGCTAAGAAACATTGTGGGAGGTGTCGATTTAATAGTATGCACATTTCCTACCTTATTTGTAAATGAAATTCGTCTCCAATCCTTCTTTTATCGTTTCAAGTTTATCCATTATTCTAATGCAAGAAAAATACAGCTGGTTTTCCAAGTAAAAACCGCCAAATAACGTTTACATGTAGTTACGTTATGATACATAATCAGAGGGTGGGGAGATGGGGGGATTCCCCCGGTCTATATGTCTCTGCATCTGCTAAATAATTTTTTTTTATTCCCAGTGAATAGGAGTTAAAACTCCCACCCGGGTGACACTACTCCAATAACAGACCATGCAAAATACCTAAACATGTTTAAAATATTGAAAAGTAACATTGCAACCTTGCAAACAATAATAAAATCAGAGAAGGACTTTAACTGTAAGCGACACAAGCATACGCAAAACAAAGGGAACAATATGATGTTTGTTATTATTAATTTTATATAGCCCACGTTTTCATAAAAAAAAAAAATTATTTACCGCTTAAACAATAACGTTGACAATAACGTATATCTTCAACATACATTGTCTCTGACGCAAAATTAAGAGATTATTTTTCAGTGGACTTTTAAAATTTGCTTTGCTTGAGAAAACAAAAATATACAGTTACAGTGTTTTTTTCTTTTGATTTAGTCGAGTTGGTTTTGCATCAAACACAATGTGATTTTCGGCAATCGAGATCAGACAGCAACAGCACATTTTGCCGCTTGGGCGAGCACATTGCGGAGAGCTTACCTCGCGCATTAAATCAGCCTCAGGCCAGCAAATCACTGAGAACGCGCTACAATCCTGACGAGTCGTAGCAACAGAGCAGAGATGAAAAAGCTGCAGAGAATCCGCTCGCCCAGAAGCAACCGCAACTGGTAGATTTAAAGAAAATATAATTTGCCGTTTGGCAAGCAAATCATTATAAGTACTTATTCCAAACTCTTTAACTTATAACTTATAATCATGTTTATATGAATTATCCCATGAACTTATTCTCTCAAATGGCCTGGGTATGTGGAGCATTCGCAGCTTATATGGATGGAACGCTACTGGTGCATATATAGACTGTAATAAGTGGGTTTAAAAATTTGCCATGTGCATTACTTGATTAAACTATCTAACTATAACAAGGCCCTCTGTCTTCACTCCCATGGTGTTGCTGCTCATTTGCAAGAAGTTGAACTCTGCTCACCTTTGTCACATCGTCAACGTTTGTCAACATTCATATCACCTCAAATCTCCAAATTTTATTGAAAATGAATGACTTCTGCTTGCTTTGGGCTGCAGATCATTGTCAGTTTGAATATACCTTAAAGAAATAGTTCACCCAAAAATGAACATTCTGTCATCATTTCTTCACCCTCAAGTTTTCTTAACGTTCAGGCAAAGATTGTGTGCGTAAATATGTATGTGTTCATGTGTCATTTTCAACTCCCTAGTGTGTCATAAGGCAAGGCAAGGCAATTTATTTTTAAAGCACGATTAAAAACAACAATAAGTTGACCAATGTGCTGTACAGATTCTAAAAAACATAGATAAGCAGACAATATATACACATCACTTACACTGCACAGAGCATACATTCAACCTAAAACAACATTCAACAGTCCAACAATAGCATTTTGCAAAAAAAGACTGGGAGAATAAATTAGTCTTTAAAAGGGACTTAAATGACACCAAAGTGGAGGCTGTTCTTATGTGTAAAGGCAAACTGTTCCAAAGCCTCGGGGCCAATACTGCAAAAACACGGTCCCCCCACAGTTTGCGTCTCGACCTAGGAACAATCAAGAGTTTTTGGTCAGAGGACCTCTGAGATCTTGATGGAGAGTACGGTTGCAACAAATCTGAAATATAAGATGCTGCAAGGCTGTTTAATGATTTAAATACAAACAGCAAGATTTTAAAATCAATTCTATAATGGACCGGCAACCAATGTAAAGATGACAAAATTCGAGTGATATGGTCCCGTTTCCGAGAACCTGTTATCAACCTTGCAGTGGCATTCTGGACAAACTGTAGTCGTGACAGGGTGGACTGACTAATCCCTACATACAGGGAATTACAGTAGTCCAGACGAGAAGACACAAAAGCATGCATCTCTCTTTCAAAATCACAAAAGGATAAAAACGGTGTTCTTAGTTGAAAAAAGCCAGATCGAACAAAACCATTGATCTGTTTATCAAATTTCAAGGCATCATCAAAAATTACACCTACATTTTTTACCATGGATTTACCGAAGATAGATAAAGGGCCTAAATCAATATTAATAGACCCAGATGCATTGGAGAGTGCAAAAACAATATTCTTAATTTTCCTTTTATTTAGGTGGAGAAAATTCACAGCCAACCATGTTTTCAAGTCCTTTAAGCATGCAAGAAGAGCTTCTAAAAAGTTGCCTTCCTTCTTTACTGGTACATAAATCTGCGTATCATCAGCATAGCAATAAAACGATATACCATGTTTACTAAAAATAGATCCAGTTGGCAGCATATACAATGAAAACAAGATGTGTCCCAAAATGGATCCTTGCAGGATCCCACATGTAAGAGAGGCCGATAATGATGAAAATTTCCCCAGGGTAACTGAAAAGCTCCTATTGGTTAGATAGGACTTAAACCAATTTAATACAGTACCATGAATCCATACCACCTGCTCAAGTCGAGCAATAATAATTTCATGGTCTATGATATCAAAAGCTTCACTAAGGTCAATTAACACCAAAATTGCAGTATCGTCAGAGTCTACTGCTAGCAAAACATCATTGAGAACTTTCAAAAGTGCAGACTCTGTACTGTGATGCTCCCTAAACCCTGACTGGAAAACTTCAAATAAAGAATTCTTATTCAAAAAAAGACTGCAGTTGAATAAGGACCTTTGATAAAAAGGTTACTTTTGAAATAGGCCTGTAATTTGCGTAATCCGTTGGATGCAATTTAGTATTTTTAATTAAAGGTTGTACTACAGCATGCTTGAAAGATGCAGGAACAGTCCCTGATACAAGGGAGCTATTTATTATTGATAAAATGCTAGGCCCAACTACATCAAAAGTGTGTTTGATCAGTCTTGATGGAACAACATCAAGAGGGGAATCCGATGGCTTCAATTGATCAACTATTTTAGCCAAGGTAGAAAGTTGAAGATGTTTGAACCGATAAAACACAGCAGGGCAACAAGAAGGAGCCGAGGGATCCCTAGCTGCAGGATGTATTTGAGATCTAATATTTTCGATCTTATTATATTTTTGTTTCTTAAAAAAACCTCATAAAATTCTCACAAGCCTCCACTGAAATCTCAGGCCCAATGCTATTTGATGGATTAATAACAGAATTGATAGTATTAAACATAACTCTAGGTCTATGACAGTTATTTTCAATAATAGCAGAAAAGTACTTAGCCTTCGCTGCCTTAACTGCTTTTTGGTAAAAATGCAAGGAATCCCTCAAAATTTCAAAAGACACTTGGAGCCTGTCCTTCCACCATTTACGCTCTGCTCTTCTGCAAGTTTGTCTGAGAGCTCACGTGGTATCATTAACCAGGGCTCTACCTTAGTTTTTACACGTTTTACCTTCATCATAAAGGTGCAATAGAATCTAAAATAGTTGAACAGCCAGAGTTGAAAGAAAACAGTACAGGCACGGGATCCCAATATAGTGGAGGATTTTCAAAGGTAGAAATATTATGATTATTCAAAAATGCCCTTGAAAACTCACTAATAACACTAGAGTTCAGCATACGACAAAAACATGACAGTGGGTAAGATCTAACAGATTGAGATGGGAGAGAAACCCCAAAAATAACTGGATTGTGATCAGAAAACGTTGCATCACAATTATTTTTCACATAGCCCAAAGAGATACCATAAGATAAAACTAAATCCAGTGTATGTCCATATTCATGTGTAGGAGCCTTTACAGACTGTTCAAGATTAAAAGAGTCAATAATTCAAAAAGTCTTTCACCAGGGGGTCAGCAGGACAGCACAAATGAATATTAAAATCCCACACAATTTAAAACTTATCAAATTCAAATAAAATATCCCCTAAGAGTTCAGAAAATCATGGATGAAGTCTTTATTTAATTTGGGTGGCCGATAAACCAGCACACACAACACTGGCTTCACTAAATCCAATTTAAATTCTTGCAATTCAAAACTAGTAAAGTCTTCAAACTCTACAGGTCGACAGAGCAAGCTGTTTAAAAAAACTGAGGCTAGACCTCCGCCCCTGCCCGAAACTCGCGGAGAGTTAATACATTTACAGTCCAAGGGAGCCAGGTCAGCAAAAGGACTTAGATCACCAGAGGATAGCCATGTCTCAGTCACAAATAAAACATCCAATGGTTTTGAAGTAAAAAGATCCCTCAAAATAGAGGTCTTATTGCAAAGCGATCTCACATTAACCAGTGCCATTTTGATTAGCAAAGAGTCGCCTACCGACTGTGATGAACAACACAGCAGTCGAAGATTTTGGAGACACCCCCCCCACCTTTACGGAGATACGGCATCCGATGTACAGGATGTTCTGCGAAGATTTCCAATGCAATCGGACAAATCCAAGCATATGCCGGCTCCAGAGAACGCTGATAAACTAATCGGTGATAGGCCCACTCGCCTTTGAAACCGTGGTGATTGAAGTCGGTCCTAGACGCCAACAGCAGTTTAGCCTTAAGTTTGACAGCAAGGCCACCTCGTTTCCCACGTCTTCTTTGACACTTTTTTGGCAAAAGAGGCCAGGGAAGCCGACACAGGGCCGGCGGCACTTCGGACAGGACTGGAGGAAGAAGTGAGCATGGTCTTCCACGTTCTTACTCAAACTGTATATCCACAGTGTGTTTTATGTTAATCAACGTAAGACGATCATAAACCAAGACGGCAGTTGCGTCCTGTGCCAGAAGTGAGACAAACAAAATAAAAACAAATAAACCAGGTACCAGACGGCCAGCCATGCACACTGGCGCCATCTTTAGCTTAACTTAGCTTAATAATAATCTTATACTCAAGGGGAAAAGTGAAATGGTAATAGCCTAAATTTCCAATTCCAATCCAGATCAGTTTTTTAATATATTAATTTCCATCTGCATGAAAACAATTGTCTTCAAAATAGTACATATCAGGGTGGGAACTAGAGAATGGGCACCTAGAGAATACAAATAATTGCATCCGAAGTCATGGCCAAAACTTCAGACTGGGAATTATAAATTACAGTATTTCTGAGCCAACGGAAAGGTTCCTCACATTGATGGCAAGTTTCAAAACATTTACTCACAACCCTCTTGGAAGTCTAACAGCAGTGCAGATAACAAGTCCTGCCAATAGGGAGTGGACGTTCAACCCCAATGTTTTGTCACGCCACATCAAAGTCCAAAGAATGTGAAACAGAAAAATCGATCATTCCAATTTCTTTCGAAGTTCAACTGCCCTGGAAAGCATTGATCCTGCCTGCTCCTTCCTTCTGTTGCACACAGAGCGGCTTTTTGGAGACACGTCGGACATGCTGTTTGTTTAGAACTTTCTCCAGACTGCCGCTCTCCAGACTGCCACTCTCCTTCTCTGCCTCTCTTTCCCCATTTATTGAATGCCCGTTACCGTCTAAGAAACATAATTGTTTCTGTAATCAGGGAGCCATTTTATTCCCATGTTCAAATCGGAATCCTGTTGGGTGTATATATACCCTCTAATTGAAATTATGAAAAGAGGTGGGATGAATTAAACATGTCTGCTACTATGGCCGGATGAAATACCTTTTGTGCTGTGGAAGAATTATTTATTTCATTCTCTATTCCCCCTTGTGCAGCTGTAGATATGACAAGCTTCTGACAGTTCCTGCTGTGTATGCTAACAACCAGTGTGTATTTGCTACACGTGCTATCATTAGCGCCAACAATCCTCCTCTGAGCGTGGTTGGAGCGGGTGCGTTGCTTGCGAGAATTAAAGATTTCTCTTGACAGAGAATAATGAGTGTATTGATTGTCCTTCAAGATATTTACCACTCTCCACTCTTGAACTGCAAAGGG
Source organism: Sinocyclocheilus anophthalmus (assembly GCA_018155175.1). Taxonomy (NCBI): domain Eukaryota; kingdom Metazoa; phylum Chordata; class Actinopteri; order Cypriniformes; family Cyprinidae; genus Sinocyclocheilus; species Sinocyclocheilus anophthalmus. The sequence goes on from JADLZN010007457.1 coordinate 32,438, forward strand.
CATCGACAAACCAAGACCAAGCAGTATCCTCCAAATCATGGTGGGGAGATTTTAAAAGGGTCGTTCTAGACATAACCTGCGCGGTCCGTTACTGAATTAGCCCTCTGAATTTATAGCTTTGTGTAATGTGCTGGAGGAGACAGTAAGTTAATAGCTCTCATTCTCATAGAATGTGCTAGGGCTCAGGGTTGCCAAGTCCACAGTTTTACCACCGTAGCGCCATTTAGACAAAGAGGGACCCCATCTCCCCGTAACACAATTTTGACGGAGCCTACCATTGAAGGAGGGGGAAATCGCAGAAAAAACGCGATTGGGCTAGTTTTGGGTTGGGTTTGTTTCGCAGACCTGGCAACCCTGCTAGGGCAGTATACAGGTCCTCTGAATTAGAATGTCGTGGAAAAGTTCATTTATTTCAGTAATTCAACTCAAATTGTGAAACTCGTGTATTAAATAAATAAATTCAATGCACACAGACTGAAGTAGTTTAAGTCTTGGTTCTTTTAATTGTGATGATTTTGGCTCACATTTAACAAAAACCCACCAATTCACTATCTCAACAAATTAGAATACTTCATAAGTGAAGTTTGTTGGCCTTCTGGAAAGTATGTTCATTTGCTGTACATGTACTCAATACTTGGTAGGGGCTCCTTTTGCTTTAATTACTGCCTCAATTCGGCGTGGCATGGAGGTGATCAGTTTGTGGCACTGCTGAGGTGGTATGGAAGCCCAGGTTTCTTTGACTGGCCTTCAGCTCATCTGCATTTTTTGGTCTCTTGTTTCTCTTTTTCCTCTTGACAATACCCCATAGATTATCTATGGTGTTCAGGTCTGGTGAGTTTGCTGGCCGGTCAAGCATACCAACACCATGGTCATTTAACCAACTTTTGGTGCTTTTGGCAGTGTGGGCAGGTGCCAAATCCTGCTGGTAAATGAAATCAGTATCTTCAAAAAGCTTGTCAGCAGAAGGAAGCATGAAGTGCTCCAAAATTTCTTGGTAAACGGGTGCAGTGACGTTGGTTTTCAAAAAACACAATGGACCAACACCAGCAGATGACATTGCACCCCAAATCATCACAGACTGTGGAAACCTAACACTTCAAGCAACTTGGGCTATGAGCTTCTCCACCCTTTTTCCAGACTCTAGGACCTTGGTTTCCAATGAAATACAAAACTTGCTCTCATCGGAAAAGAGGAATTTGGACCACTGGGCAACAGTCCAGTTCTTCTCCTTAGCCCAGGTAAGGCACCTCTGACGTTGTCTGTGGTTCAGGAGTGTCTTAACAAGAGGAATACGACAACTGTAACCAAATTCCTTGACACGTCTGTGTGTGGTGGCTCTTGATGCCTTGACCCCAGCCTCAGTCCATTCCTTGTGAAGTTCACTCAAATTCTTGAATCGATTTTGCTTGACAATCCTCATAAGGCTGCGGTTCTCTCGGTTGGTTGTGCATCTTTTTCTTCCACACTTTTTTCCTTCCACTCAACTTTCTGTTAACATGCTTTGATACAGCACTCTGTGAACAGCCACTTCTTTTAGTAATGACCTTCTGTGACTTACCCTCGTGGAGGGTGTCAATGAGTGTCTTCTGGACAACTGTCAGATCAGCAGTCTTCCCCATGATTGTGTATCCTAGTGAACCAAACTGAGAGACCATTTTGAACTGAGAGACCTATTTGTGTTTTGAGTTGATTAGCTGATTGTTATGTCACCATATTCTAATTTGTTGAGATAGTGAATTGGTGGGTTTTTGTTAAATGTGAGCCAAAATCATCACAATTAAAAAGACCAAAGACTTAAACTACTTCAGTCTGTGTGCATTGAATTTATTTAATACCAATATCCTGCAAAGGTTAGCTCCAACCCACTTTTTCTATGAAGTTTTTAGTTAGTCGCGAAGAACCTTGATGTTGTTGTCAAGGTGATTAAACTGTGTTGGACCAAACTCTGAATACAGGTGTCCCCCCATACAGGTTTGGACACCCCTGGTTTAACTCAACATATTTACCCAGCTCTGAGTTGCCAGTTACTTTTAACAAAGCCAGCATTAGGGTGTATATTTCGAATTAAACCATTAGTGTAATATAAAATTACTCATACTGTTGTATAAGATTTTGGTCATACTGCCCACCTCTAAACTTTTGCTCAAAGTACAAAGACAAATCAATAGTTACTGTCACTAGATTTTCCCAGTGTTGATGCCAGTTATTTGATATATGAGATATGTGTTATTTTTCTCCATGCAGGTGACGACCACTGGCAGAGCGAGCTACTATGTGTCCTATCAAAGAGAACCTTTTGTATGCATTAAAATCCCCAAATACTCCCTGCCCAAGGTAAGAGACTACCTAAAATTTTGAATGAATTAGCTAGAGTAGACAAAGTATTTTCATTAGACAACTAGATTCGGAAGTAAGATAGACAAGAGGAGAACATACATTTTTATGTTTAGATTATTTATTAGCTTTTCATCGGCACTCTGTAGTTACTTTGCTAACCCAGTGGTTTTGGCCTTTATAATGACACCTATTGGTGTGGATGAATGATCAGTCAAAAGTAAAGGTTTTTAGTTACTAATGCTGAGCACGTTTCTGCACATTCCTGTTGAAGAACTGAAGTGCAAAATCTTTTCACTTGGCTTACTTTGGTCAGTTGGGTCATGGCTCATGTTCAACTGAGCCCTGCGCAAACATATAATCCTGTAGATCATGCCCACCGAGAACTAGCAGGGGTCCTCGCTAATGACTTGTGCTTTCTTTTTTCTCACCCTCAGCTGTCTTTTCCCCTATTTTTCTTTTTCTGTTTTCTAGGACATGCATATTGTGAGCACAGATCAAGGTCAGGTTTTCACCGCCGTCCAGGAGTGGAACCAGAACGATACCTACAACCTGTACATATCTGACACGCGTGGCATATACTTCACCTTGGCCCTGGAGAACGTCAGGACCAGCCGTGGGCTCGGAGGCAACAGCATGATCGACCTTTACGAGGCATGACTTCATCACTAACTTGTTAACAAGCTAACATTAGGCTTCAAGTCAACGGCTTCATGCTAGATGCTCATTACTCCTCGGGCTGCATTAGAATTCATGTCAGACGCTACTTCTCGCCCTGGCACTCAAGCATAGACCACATTATCTTAAGCCTCTGGGGAATTAGCAAGCGTAAATGAACGATAGCAATGAAGACAGAGAGATAAATTGAGTTGTAGTTAAATGTTGTCGAAGTGGGAGAGGAGAGAGATCGCTGATTCAATGGGAGCTGCTCGTGTTTTGTGTATGACTCCTTTTTAAAGGGATCCTATCACGAGGAATGAAGTTTCCCTTGAGCTTTCGAGATAAAAGATTTCATTGTACCAAGAAGACATATCGTAACTTGTTTCCCTCTGGAAAATTTTGGAGCATAACTGGTTTCTTAGCCGGCTTAAGCTCTGTTAAGAAATACTGGTACTTCAGAAAAGAACAATTCTCAAATTCAAAACATTTCAAATTATCTTAATTGCTCCAAAGCACACCTTTTATTATTTCTGTTCAATAATTTGGAGTTGTTTTTTGTTTGGTTTTGTTTTGTTTTGTCTAAAGATCTAAAGAAGTTTGGAAGTCTTTATTATAGGCACAAGCATCAATCTTAAGGACTTATTGGAGACTTCTTAGAGAGAAAAAAAATCTTATTGGAACTCTTATAAAAGGTAATAAAAGAAAGGAACATACAACAAGTGACTAAGTGAAAGGAAGTGCCTTTCTCTCTATCAATTTCTCCTGTTGTCTCTCTTACTCTGTTCATTAAACACCTCTCAGCGGTAGTCTGCTTTATACTTCTTTTGGGTCAGTGGCATCGTTCTGCTTTCTTCTTTTAATAAGAGTAGGCTATTAGACTATTTTTGTTTTTTTTAAATCTCGTACCAAGTATGAAGTACTAAAGTGAAGCTGTTTCAGGAAAATTCAGGTCTATGTATATATTAATATTGGTTTAAATTGAATTGAATTAAGTATTTTTTTTATTTATTTATTATTTTATTTTTTTACCGTTATGCATTTCCAGAACAATATTACGTAAACAGGAAAAAAAAAAATCATAGTTGGTTCTAACAAAGTAATACATGTACATCTATATAGGTCGATCTATATATAATATAATACTGTTCCCTTTAGACCCTTATGATTTGCATTAATTTCTATGCTAAATAATAAAATCACTACTCACTAGTCTACCACAATCGTCAATCGATATTATTTTGTGAGGATAAATCCTCACTAGAAAACTTGAGTATCGGAAGTATCAATATTTCAAGATCGATCCGCCTATCTGTGGCCAGAACTCTCACACTGCCTGTAGTTTTTCTGTAAGAATAGATTTGCCAATTGAGTTCAAGGAAACCATTCCTCCTTCATGACAGTATTAACATCAGAATATGGTCGCTCTTAGCATATACTATATAATTTTGCTTTAAAATTAGCTGCCTGTACCTAGCACAAAAAAAAATTGAGAAATGAAACATTTGCTTCCCTTGTCCAAGCAGCTAAAAATAGTCTCCATTAGTGAGTGCAAGCAAGGATGGTTTCATTAATGCATTGGTTATGATGCATTTCCCCACTTTTGTGCCAAGGCTGGCTCAATGCACGCTCACCCTGCCAATACTGAATCAGCAGTCCATCCATATCTCTAATAGATTGCAGCAGCCTTCATTAATGCTTATTGAAACCTGGCTTTTTTCACTGAAGCTCCAGTTGGAGCCTAAGTTCCATCCAGTCACGTGGTTCGTGACTGGATGTTTGTCATATTTATCTCTCTATTGATCAGCAAGAAGTGGGGTTGCTTTACTTTTATATATTTTTATAACAGTAATGATTGATAATGGATATTTTGGTTCTGGCACACACTTCTTTGGTGTTGGCATCAGTGGCCTGCTGCCCTGTATGCAAATGACACGCACTGCTTACCTTGGCATCACTAGAATTCAAATATACACTACTGTTTAGAAGTTTGAAGTCAGTTTTTTTTTTACATTAATATTTTATCCAGCAAAGATTCATTAAATGTATCAAAAGTGGATCAGTAAGTATTTTACATTACAAAAATTAATATTAAAAATAAAACTAAATCAATTAAATAAATAATTTCCCCAAAAATATTAAGCATGATTTCAACAAAAAAATATGAATCCAAATATTAATCCCCCCCCATTGATAATAATAAGAATCATAATAAATGTTTTTGAGCACCAAATCAGCATATTATAATGATTTCTTAAAAGTATGAACACTAACAGACTGTTTTCATTATCTATGCTGAAAATTCATCTTTAACATTTAAAAAATTTAAAATATCTCTATTTTTCATGTATTCAATGAGCAACAGTTTTGACAATGTAATAGATTTCACAATATTACAGTTTTTTACAGTTGTTCTGTTCAAATAATTCTGCATGTGACAAAATAAGCTCACATTATATTACATTTTAAAGATGGTAAATATATTTATAGATAGATATAAATCTATAATATAGTATAATATATTATTTTCAACATATTACAATTAATCTAGTTGTCTATCAGATAAATGCAACATTGGTGCACATAAGTGACTTCTTTGCAAAACATGAAAAAGAATATATATGTATATGATAGCCCAAGTTCGCTGCCTGGTAGTACACGTGTGTGTGTGTTGTGTTAAAAAAACATTTTTTTTTGAACTTTTGAATGGTTGTGTACAATGGAATCAAAAGGTTTATGAATAATTAAAGATATAGAAATGTCATTGCTTTACATAAAATATCAAACTAAGTGGCATAATGTTTTGTTTTTTTACATTAAAACATTTTTATTTGCATCTGGTCTAAAAGTTTATTATAAGTGAATATAGAACATAATTTCCCAAAGTTGCCATGGTTTCCTATTCGTCTTTCCTCCCATTTGAAAACTCTCTCATTGCTGGTCACCAACATATGATGCACTCCAAATAGCTTTTTAAATCATTTACACAGCAAGATCTTCTTGGTCATTTTACTCTTGTTTTAAACAGAAGTATTTCAGGCTAGAGATCTTCGCTTTGTTTGCTCAGTTGCTCTTTTGATTATTTGCATGGCGCTGAACAAGTACTCGTGATGAATTCATTGTAAACATGAATGAGCAGCTGATCTGCTCACTGAAGTATGACCCAATTTTGCAGAGCATGCTGAATATGAACCGCTCTACCACAACCAGTACATCCATCTTCTTCCGGGAGAACATTGGAACCGAGAGATGGAAGCTAAAGGATAATAAATAATTACCACTGTGACTGACACGTCTGGCCAGCGGAGGAGGGGACCTCATTAGCCGTGTCCATCCAATGCGGCTCCGTCACTGTGACACTGTCAAATGCAGTCCCTATTAGTGCCACTTACAGACTCGGACCCTGCCTTAGAGCATGCTTCGCTAGCGGGACGCGATTTAAAACAGGTCGCTAGCACCACTGTCACCATTCAATATTGCTAAGTTTGGGCTTGTTTTAAGCCGAGGATGTCCGCTAGAGTAACACCATGTCAGTGAGCTTGGGCTATCATATAGTGGGCGCTAGTGTCTGTGTAATTAAGAGACTTTATTAGATGACAGTCCGAAGCACTGTAACGGTGAATGTAGATGTTCATGTTCATATTTGTATCGTATTTCTTCCCCCATGTTCCCAGGTAGCAGGGCTTGAAGGTATGCTCATCGCTAATAGGAAGGTGGAGAACCAGGTGAAGACGTACATTACTTACAACAAGGGCCGAGACTGGAGGCTTTTGCAGGCGCCCGCTACTGACTTGGCAGGAAATCCCATTCATTGTGTGCTGGTAAGAAAGGCCTGAGTTGGATTGATTGTTTGTTTGGATTATTTATTTATTTATTTACTTACGAACTGTATGTTAGTGAGTGAACTATTCCTATTCCTGACAACTTGCCGTTAACTTGGTATTCAGAGTACCTCCATTACTATAAAAAATATTATATTTAATTAATTTTATTCTAACACACACCCAGCACCCCCACTATAACTGTGATATATATATATATCTATATATATATATCTATATGATATAATATATATATATATATATAATATATATATAGATATATAATGTGTGTGTGTGTGTGGTATTATAGGTTAGGTTAATATATTTTTTGTTTTGTTTGGTGTTTTTTTAATTGTGGAGTGGTTTGGGGATGAGTGAACTATTCCTTTCCTTGGTCATTTTTGATATTTTCCCGTTACTCATAACTAAAATATATACCCTTGTTGTATTTTTTTTATACCCATATTTTTAAAATTATTATTAGTAATTGAACTGTTCCTTTAACTCGGTCAGTTTATTTATGTTAATCATTACTAAAATACCTACAATTATGTTATGTTATTTTGTTTTGTTATTTTTGTTTGTCTTTCTTTTTATAGTCAGGTGAATTATACTTTTGTTTTTGTTTATGTCACTTTGTCAAGTTTGTTATTCATATTTATTTTTTATTTTATCTTTTTTATTTGTAATGTATTATTTATTGTTTTTGTTTTTTTGTATTTACAAAATTTTATTAGTGATTTAACTGTTCCTTTAACGTGGTTAATTGTTACTCATGTCAGTCATTACTGAAAAATATACAGTTATTTTATTGAATGCCAAGTTTTATTAGTAAGTGAACTAATCCTTTAAGTTGGTCTGTTTGTTTTTCTTCTTAACATTACTAAATACTTAAAATAATTTTATTGTATTGTTTTATTTATTTATTTCATTTGGTTGTTTGTTGTTTTATAAATAAAGGAATAGTTCACTCACTTACAAGCATTATGTTATAATAAAATAAAATAAAATTGTAAGTATTTGTAGTTTTTGTAAGTTAAAGGAGTAGTTCACTCACTAATAAACATTACTCTGGTGATTTGATTTGATTTATGGGTCAGTTTGTTATTTATGGGAATACAAAAGAAATCTAGACCAAATGTTCTAGGCAATTTTGGAAATATTTATTTTGTTAGCATGTGGCTAGCTTAACTGTCTAATTCTTTCAACGTAATATTCTTTCTCCAACAGATTTGATTAAAGGCAACAGACTCTGTAATGCATAATCAGAAAAGATATTAGATCTACTACATTTTTATTATTTGTAAATGGGAAATAGTTTCAGGTTATTGATATGCACAGAGAATCATTAATATTTAGCAGCCATATCATGTTTAGAGGCAAAAGAAATACATCAAGGCCAAAGAAACACACACAGACAGACTGAAGAGGCTGTAATAGTCCTCTGCTTTGACACTCTCATTAGCCTCCTATAATCCTTATGATTACCGACTCGAAATCCTGTTGCCTTTGCCGTCCATGTAGTAATGTCAAGCCACCTATTGAGGGGATGAAAAGGACAATTTGTGGTGCATGGAGAGCAGATATAATTCTGGTTTTGTTATGTTGGAAGTCCCAGTAGAGTTGCTTCTCTGCTTTAAGGTCAGATTCCTGTCTTTTGGCGGTAATGACTGTAAAAAGCAATTAGCATTCATGGTATGGGTAGCGGTCTCGACAGAGGGCACTCCATGCATGATTACATTGCATTATTTGTCCCTTTTTTGGTGGAAACCGCAGTCGATACAGTATGTTATTGTTATTAATTTGAGCTTTTCAAGTTGTTATCTTTCTAATGTTGGATAAATGAGTACATGATACCCACTATTGCACTCAGTAATAAAACATCACACCTACCCTTTATTACAAAACCAGACACATACTTCTACAAGTCATGGCTGGAGGCTGTCTACATTTGTAAGCATCGAAGCTACATTTTATTTCTGAGTATTTACTAACACAGACTAATCAGCTGGAAGATTGAGGCTACAATTCAGCAACAGTAAAATTAAATCAAATCCTACTTCATTTGGAAATGGTGTAAATTTGACTCTGTGTTAATATTATTATACAGTATATTTCTCATATACACTACCATTCAAAAGTTTGGTTCAGAATTTGTTAAATATTTTAAAAGTCTCTTAAGGTCACCAAGGATATGTAATATAATGTAATGTAATGTAATGTAATATAATTTATTCCTGTGATGCAAAGCTGAATTTTCAGCATCATTACTTCAGTCTTCAGTGTCACATGATCCTTCAGAAATCATATGCTGATTTGCTGCTCAAGAAACATTTATTATCCCTGATGAAAATAGTTACATAAAATAAGCATAATCTTTTTTGTTGGGAAATGAGTTTTCTTTTCACAATTAGTTTGATGAATAAAAAAAAATTAGTGTTGTCAAACGATTAATCACGATTAATCACAACCACTATTAGTTTACTAATATATGTTTGTACTGTGTATATTTATTATGTATATATCAATACACACACATACAGTATATATTTTGAAAATATTTACATGTATTTATTTATATTCATATAATTTATATTAGAAATAAATATATTTAATATATAAACATAAAATTTTTCTGAAATATATACTGTATGTTTGTGTATTTATATATACGTAATAAATGTACACACACATATATTATGTACACAAACTTTATTTTGGATGCGATTAATTCGCGTCGAGCAATCGTTTGACAGCACTAAATAATCATATCAACAAGTACGCAAGAAGTGGCCCCATTTTGAATTAGTGTCACTACAACTGCACATACATTACAGAAACAAAAGAATTAGCCTGACAGTAGAGGTGTCTTTTAAAACATCAAAACACATAAATAGATCTTTGTTTCTTTCTGATTCCTGACAAAAAAAAGTAGACAGTTGGTAACAGCTGTTTATTTTTAAGTTTCTTTGTTACACGTTACATGTACGTACTATAATAATCATATACTAATAAAATTAGCAATATACTGCAAGTAACCCTAAGCCAAACCCTAATTCTAAGCCTAACCATAAAGTAAGTACATGTAGTTAATTAATATTACTCAGTACTTAAATGTATAATTACACTGTAACAAAGACACCTTAAAATAAAGCTTATTCGACAGTTTTTTATTTTATTATAAACTTCCACAAAATTTTCATTTTTGAGTGAACAATTGCTATTACTATTAAGTGAGTGTACCATGTGATAAAAACCGAAATAGAGCTTCCGTGACGTGCCATCGGCTGCTTCCAGTGCAGACAGCTGATCATAATGAGCACGATTTAGTTTTGACGAGTCACGTCACACCATAGTGTTATGCTGCTTTCCAATCCGGGAAATCAACTTCCTACTTTGAAAAGTGTAATAGAATCCCACATAAAATTGGAAACTTGGAAACAGAAATTCATCCCTCAAGTCAGTGTGTACCTTTTCAGCACCCAGGGAGATGTACAAAACATCATAAGCAAACAACATACATCAACGAGTCATAGTTCTTACATTATGTGATAAATTTTTTTTTGCAAATGTTAGCTGAGACAGGTGTGATCCTGTATGTTGATAATTATGCTCCTATAGAACATGTTAACATTGCACAGGAATGTTTATTCTCTGTAATTTGGTTGCCAGATAACTTCTTTGTTCATAGTTGAACACCTGCTAAGCGAAGATTGCTATTTGGCATTTTGTTTTGTATCGTCTGGTCTTTATGGTCTTAAATAAGTCACATCAGGTTGGAACATTCTACATCTGAATTTAAACGGAACACAGAATTATTCCTACAACAGCTATAATTTCCTAAATTCTGTTTGTGTTGCCTTGATATCGTCCTTTACCTTGATTGGCTGAGTTTGCTTTGTAGATTTATCATCTTGATTTACCTGAACTGTGTTGTTTTGTTTACACGCAGATCTCCGACGGCAAGATTAACGGTATCCGGTATGCAATAGATCACCCAGCGTTATCCATGTTTCTCCAGGGTCATGACAATGAATTATGGGAGTTGTTTCTGTATTATGAATTGTGTAATATTAAGCATAAAGTCGCCTGCGTTATAGCCAACGCAGCAGCACTCGTGCGCTTATTGTCTTAGACTTTCTCATGCCTGTGGGATCACGTTGGCTCCTTTTGATTGACGGCTACATAATAGCTTTGTTGTGGCTAATGGAGGATGTGTCACTTTCTCTCTGCTCAGCCGTTTTGCTCGCTGCACCTACAACTGCAGATGTCAGAGAACCCGTACCTCTCAGGCTCCATCTCCACCAAGAGCTTGGCACCGGGAGTCATCGTGGCTACAGGTAAATGAAAACACGAGCGGCATGTGTGGGACTGTCATGTTCAGCCGCTGTTGGGTGTGTTGGCGTGTTTGTAAGAAGCTTAAACAATGCTTGTTACGTCAGGCTGGTCACTAAGGATGCTTTTATGCCAGAGCTTTTGCTGCAGACCCTCACGTTTGTTTGCAGTCAGTGTTTGGTCCATTTAGTTGGTGTGAAAGTGGATTTTGGCTCCAATTGAAAATGTAATTTGTAGTACGACTCAGCTTGTTTATGAGCAAATCATCACATCACCTAAATCACAACTTTTAAATGCATAGTTCACCTGACAATGAAAATTATTTGCTTGCCCTCATGTCGTCTTAAACAAATCGTCTCAGGTTACTTATGTAACCATGGTTCCCTGAGTAGGGAACGAGACACTGCGTCCTCTAGGGGTCACTATGGGGAACGCCTCGTTGTGACCCGTGTCTGAAGCATACATTGAAAAAACACCAACTCGTTGGCCAGCGACAGCCATGACGTCACTACCGGTGCGACTATAGTATAAATAGGCGCCGGCAGCACACATCATTCACTTCTTCGTCTGAAGCTTGCGTCCGCAGCATTGCAAGAAACCTAGAGGACGCAGTGTCTCGTTCCCTACTCAGGGAACCATGGTTACGTAAGTAACCTGAGACGTTCCCTTTCATGGGAACTTCGAACTGCGTCCTCTAGGGGTCGCTATGGGGAACGGTATACCCACGCCACCATGCTGAGGGGAGTGCATGCCAGAACCATGGCGAGCACTAAGTACCAACTCTACCATATTGCTATGGGAGTTGCCCCTGGGACGTTAGACGGCTGTCAGTGACGTTATTCCCTACGGCCAAAGGCCTAGGCTACATACCCCAAAATACTTACCTGTTAGGGCCATACTCCTGGGCCCGGGGTAGAGCTCAACGCTTGGAATCAGGAATAGATTCCTTTAAGGGAATACGACCAAGAGCCTAGAATCATACTAGTCTTGGCCTGTCACACAGGGGCTACCGCACGTTTCTCTTTGTATGTGCTGAAGGAACTGTCTCAACAGACCCCTAGTAGCAACACCCTGTTAAAGTAGGTATCCAGAGGATACATAGGAGGAGTGGTGCCCAAGGCAGAACCGGGGTTTTAAACCACTCAAAAAGAGCACAAAGTCTTTGCGCGTAGCTCTTACCATACAGGATTTTAGAAAAGTGGGCAAAGCATAACGTGCACACTTACCACTTATGTGGATTTTAGAAAGTGGGCAAAGCATAACATGGATTTAAAAATACCATTCTCGTGGCACTCTGAAAGAGCAGCCCATAGATGGAAATGGCGCATCCCAAAACGCTATGTTTTGAGAAGTCATCAAGTCAATCTACGGCTATAATGCTGGAGTGGCTAGCAGTAAATCTGTAGCTGAGGGAGCAAACATCCAGATCTCAATTGAGAGGGAACTCAACCTAAAGCATGTTCCAATGGTGGAACAGCTAACAATAATTTACTTAGCTGAGGGAGCAACACACACAGTTCTCAATCCGAGAAGGGGGCTCGACCTGCAGCATGTTCCAAAGCTGGAACAGCTAGCAATAATTTACTTAGCTGTGGGAGCAACACACCTAGTTCTCAGTCGAGAAGGGGGCTCGACCTACAGCATGTTCCAATGCTGGAACGGCTAGCAGTAGTTTACCTTGGCTGAGGGAGCACAAACCCAGCTCTCAACGAGAGGGGGCTCGACCTGCAGCATGATTGTAAAATCAGAAGGGTAAGCATACTGCAAGCTAGCCAAACACTCATCAGGGAGGCAGAGGAAGGGCCTAATTCGCCTGATGCTGCTGGTTCCAGGTGCTCTTAAGAAACAGAGAACTCAAACTTCTCATATGAAAGGAGAACTCCGAATTCAGAGGAATAGCGTTGCTCATTCCAGGTAACCCTTTGATAAAAGGGGAGCACTGCTCAATACTACCATGAGAACAGCCCATGGAGCGAGGAATCCAACTCCTCAGAGAGGATTAACGCTTGAAAGAAACACCATACTCACAATAACCCTCAATGGTGAGGGGAGCGATGCTTCCAGAGTGTGTCGATAGAGACACACTAGTTGAGTGGAGCCCAAGGTACCGGGGTCTAAACCAACTCAGAGAAAGGGAACGAGGTCAATAACGCGTAACCCTTACCATACAAGGATTTCAGAAAAGTGGGCAAAGCATAACGTGCAAACACACCACTTATGTGGAATTTAAAAAGTGGACAAAGCATAACGTGCACACTTACCACCTATGTGGATTTGTAGAAGTGTGCAAAGCTTAACGTGTGCACTTACCATAGTATTTGGATTTAGAGTTTTCCAAGCATCTGTTTGCAGATACCCGGAAGTACTTTGAGTGGAGCCCAAGGTACCAGGGTCTAAACCAACTCAGAGAAAGGGAACGAGGTCAATAACGCGTAACCCTTACCATACAGGATTTCAGAAAAGTGGGCAAAGCATAACGTGCACACTTACCACCTATGTGGATTTGTAGAAAAGTGCGCAAAGCTTAACATGTGCAAGTACCATAGTATTGGACTTTACTGTTTACAGATATACGGAAGTAGGGCCAAAAGGGCGAGGCAAGCTCAAATTACAACCTTAAAGGGGAGCACTGCCCGAGACAGCATTTACACAGGATGGTTCTCGTAATGCCACCGCTCGATGCCTCAGCAAGAGGGGATATCCTGGTGATCGGGAAGCCCCTGAGGGCGACCCAGATACGGTAGACCAGTCAGGGTAGCATGAAAGCGTAACCCCAGCCCGGACGTCCAGGAAATTTTTTGCAGAGATGCGCCGGGGGCTTGATGATCACAAAGGCTCCCGCAGAAGCATGTGTTTTGGCCGCATGATCCAGGAATTATGAAGCCAAAACCCGGCTTTACTTACCCTCTGGACATATCTCGAGGTGTGAAATAAACACTGCAAGTCGAGCACCAGGTTTCTGAACCCAGCAGAGGGGGTGCCCATCGAGGACCTACCCTAGAAAGGGACAGAAACACACAGGTCCCGGGAAACACTGCAAAGAAACTAGCAGAAGGGTTATACACACAACCACCATCTCATCAGTTACACACATATATATATTTATATATACATATATTTAGACATGGATCATATTCACCCACGTCGGAGCTCTGTCTAAAGAAGCCTCTAGACCAGACCATCAGTAAGATGGTCACTATGAAGCCATAGAACCAACCAAACCTAATAGGTCCAGCATAGGAGACTATAATGCAGGAAAATTTCCCACCTTACAGGGGAATTAGGAAGGTGAAGATAAGGGCAGATGTAAGACCCCCGAAGGAAATGAGTAGATACTGAGGTATCACTCTGATCCGGACAAAAGCGCTGACGCCCTGTCTGGATCACATCCCTTAGGTCTTTTACTTACCTTCCTTTGACCCGCGATTCTTCCTACCCCTACCCGCGGGCGGGGGAGGAGCACAAGCCGCAACACTAGCCTTCTGAGCCAGTCTCTGATCCTCAAACCGAGACGGGCTAGGACCCCTGGGTTTGTTCGGGCTCAGACCCGGACTTCGTGAAGGCCACTATCCCGGTCTTTCAGCAGGTCAGCCTGATATGCTTGGAGCATCACCATCGTGTGCAATGAAGCGACAGCCCGACCTGCTGCTGCTGCGTATGCCCTGGCATCCGAGCGAGATGTCAAGGAGGGGGTCTTAGAGGAAAAAACGCCTTTCCATTCCTTCAATGTTTTATATGGAAAAACAGGGAGAAAAGAAAGAAGGCTCACCTGAGCTGGAGGGTTATGGCCTGAAAAATAACGTTCATCGAGATACTTTGTGACGTCACTTTCTTCACCCGCTTCACAGCAAGTAAAGCCTCGCTGTGGCGCGATCCATAATTTCCAAAAGCTCATCATACGCAGGGCAGGAGGATTGGGAAGGCTCAGCCTCAGCTTCTTTGCCCTCCTCAGACATTTCCTGCTTTTGCTGGGCTGATCCCAGCAGAGCACTGGCCCCTGAATCAGACAATGTTAATGAAATAACATCATCCTCCAGCGGCTCACTCTCGTGCACAGCCGACGATCGCGAAAGGGAAACCCCTCTTCAAACTCATCGGCCAGATCCACCTGCGATCCCCACGAGCTCATTCCCTTCCATGCCTCAGCAGTGGCAAATCCTGAATCGCGGGAAGCAGACAGCTGCCCTTTTTTTCTCGAAAAGAGAGACAAATGAGAGCGGAGCTTTTTTCCTTGGAAAAAAAACACTCGCAGTGCAAACCGATTGTCCCCTCGGAGGCATCGTGTGTGTGCTCTTCGCCCAAACAAATAATGCATAGATCGTGTGTGTGTCATCAGATGTTAAACACCGTCAACACGGATGCACACATCCTTAAACACTTTGCTAGTGCTCGCCATAATGAGATGAATAGAGATCGCTCTTACCACAGAAATGCACGCTTCAAACAAAACAGTCAATGAAGACGAAGAAGAGAATGATGTGTGCTCCCGGCGCCTATTTATACTATAGTCGCGCCGGTAGTGACATCATGGCTGTTGCCGGCCAAACAAGTTGGTGTTTTTTCAGTGTAGGCTTCAGACACGGGTCACGACAAAGCGTTCCCCATAGCGACCCCTAGAAGACACAGTTCGAAGTTCCCATGAAAGGGAAATATTTCTGTCGTCTCTGGAACAGGAAATAAGGCATTATTTTAAGAAAATGTGGAAAGGTCAATGGTGCATAAAAGGTTTTGGTACAAACATACTTCAAAAAAGGATGTTTTGTTTGAAGAAAAAAAAGGCATGTTTGGAACATTTTGAGGGTGAGTAAATGATGACATAATTGTAATTTTTGGGTGAACTCTAATCATCTCTAATGTAGGTCTATAATTTGCATCTTTGACCTTTCATGGTCAGTTTGGTAAAAAAGACCCCAAACTTTTGAACAGTATATATCGTGTATTTTATTATTTTAGTTTTTTTTATATTTATATTTTAAAGGGGGTTTCAAGTTCTAATGTGGCCTTCGGACAGGTGTGCTCCACCTAATAGGCCATCTTATGGGGGATAATGTAAAGAATAAAACCACCGTATTCATGAAAAGAGACCACATAGTTGTAATTATATAGAAAAAAAAAAAGAAAAATACACCAAGTGCTTTTATAAACTTTCCAAAAACTAAAACAAATTTTAGTTTTATGTTTATTAAAGCCCTTGTCTTCATCTTCAGTATACTTTGGACCAAGCAGGAAAAACCAAGTGTTAAAAAATGATATATTATATATATATATATATATATATATATATATATATTAAGAATAATTATATATATATATATTATATATATGTATATATATCAGTGTAGATACTTCATTAAAACTATACACTTGTTCTGTACTTTAATGAGTAGTCAGGTGTCAAATATTTGTCATCTTATGTGCAATCAGTTTTGAAATAGCCCCTCGTTTTAAATATACAGATGTTCTTTAAACATGAACAGCTCTCTCATTTTACATTCCCAGTGGGTTTGCTGTTAAAGTTGTCACTTGAAAGAAACAAACTCATTTCTCACAGGCAACTCAAGGACGTACAATCACTTCCCCTCAGTTCTTTGTGGCAGTCTTAGAACAGGGCAACAGCACATAGCGGAAGAGACTGCGGGAGGGTTTATGCTAGTCATGATGTGTGTGTGTGTAGGGCGTACAACAACACAACTACAATACACAAGAGTAGAAGTTGTGACACTCACCTTATCTGTATCTTGTTCTCTCTTCTCTAATTCAGAGTCATGGGGAAAAAAATCTTGCTCAGACGTTTCTTTTTAATACTTCATTTAAGTAACGTTGATCTAAAATGCACAAAATGAGACAATTGATGACAGTGTAAAAGTATGAGATATAAAATGAGTATTGGTAGCATAGCTCAAACCATTTGGTCTTGGATGAGACATTTGATAAGAAGTGTTTCAGTTCATACTGTGGCACTTGATTTTTAATTTCAGACTTTTGTGTCTTGGTAATTCTGAGCACAGTGTGAGACATCAAGATTTGTTTCTTCTCAAAACCTCCATTTAACCTCATTGCTGTTTGGAAGCAACCATTTTTTGTCCAATATGATTGTGTGTCAGGATTGTGGGCTCATGAACATGCCAGTCAGAACTGAGTTTGTTTGTATGCATGTTTGTGTGTATGTATGCATGAGTATATTGAGTTTGTATGAGCATGGATTGAGCAAATATTGAACCATGCTGTCTGACCTCAATTACAAAAGCTGCTTATTCAAGTACAAATACACATTTGTTGATTTATGAATTTTGAATGTGCTATGCTGGTGTTCGATGTTGTTTCATTATTTAACACAATAATTTTTTGGATTTGGTTCATTTCCCAGGAAATATTGGCTCTGAGCTGTCTTACAATAATGTGGCGATGTTCATTTCATCAGATGCAGGCAATAACTGGAGACAGGTATGGCTGGTTCACACTGGTTCATACTTCCCATTTAGCCACTTGATAGCAAAAACATTTTTTCAAGTAAACTCACAGAGGGTTTTTAATTGTGATACACTCGTGACGAGTAACCATCAAAATACCGGAAGTGGCGCATTCAATGGATGAGAATCCATGAAATGCATTATTAGACCCTTTTTCAAGGCTGCATGATATATTAAACCCATTTAAAAATCGTAATAAAGCATAACGCTATTGTGAATTCACAAATGTTACGATTCAATTAAATAAATATATGCGATGCAGTGTTCTAATACAGTATATGAGCTTTAATTATTTACATGCGTGTAGGTTACGTACGTGCGTTTCAGAGCGGCTCCATTCATAGTAAATGCTGCTCCACACAAACTGTTATCATTTACATGTGTGGACCATCTCAAACTCCATCTCTGCATATTGTTGTGATTTTGCGTTTTTTTATACCATTCATCTGGGAACGCAACGTGCGCCATGTCATCACATTTGTAAGGTAAATCATTTATAAACCTACGCAAACACAGAAGAACACATCAATATCTTTCTCAATATGCTAACTGTTCATTATGATTTCAAAATAAAAGTTTAAACCCTCGCAAAACGAGTTGACATGCTTTGATGTCCACATATTCAAGAAATTACAGTGGCTGTAGTATTTCTGTTATAAAGAAAGAGCCACATATTCAAGATTAAATGGATATTTGAATGAAAAGTTATTTAGTCAATATTAAGAATTAGATTGCACAGTAATGTGTAACAACCCCCAATGGCCAGGCTTGCGGCGCACCTCTGCAAGCATTTGTTACTATGCGTAATGTACATTAGCTCTATTGTTTATAATAAATTATGTATTTTATGTCATTCTAAAGACTATTGTTCTCTTAGGTCTATTTTTATTACCACAAAAAAAAAAAACTATAATTATGCGATTACTCAATTAATGGTCAGAATAATCAACCGATTACTCGATTACCAGAATAATCATTACTGACAGCCCTAATCTTGAGCTTGTATTAACCACAAACCTTATTTCAGATATTTAACCAAAAACCCATTGACTTTGGGACGATGGAACCAGAAGTACTAAAATGCTAACTCATTTCCAGGATTTGGCCTACAAAAATACGTCATCTCTGTAGAACTCTCTTGCAAACCCGAAAAGGTTAAACCAGAGTACAAAAGCTAGAAAAAAACTACTGTATGACTGTGAGAAAAGTACACAAATGTCTACGCAAAAGTGCCTTTTTGAGCCTATTTGTGCAATAAAATGAAAATAACCCCATGTTGTTCTTCCCATGATGCAGATTTTTGAGGAAGAACACAACGTGTGGTTTTTGGACAAAGGTGGAGCTTTGGTTGCCGTGAAGCAGCCCACTGTGCCTACTAGACATCTTTGGTAGGTGAAAATAAGCTTGCTTCTGCCAGGTTTATTCATGCTGGTTTGGTGAAATTCCCGCTTCAGTTACTTCGGTCGGCACTCCATCTGTCTGACAGGGTCGGTTCTGTGCTATTAAGATCATTGAGGGAAAAAAATCAATCGTTGGGTTTGTGTAGATTGAACATGTTCCCCACACAAACAAAAATGAAATGGCAGGACACAAAGGCTGCCAAATAACAGATTGGAATCAGTTTTTACGTGGCGCACCATGGGAAGTGTTCCATATTAAAGCTTCCCACTTATCCCCCCCGAGTTCACACATTGGTTCCTTCTTTAAATTGGCCCTCCCTGGTTTTGCTTCAGTGATGTTTAATACTCCAGAGTCTCAAATCTTTTCTTTCTTATCACTCGAAGCATTTGGCTTTAGTTTTAGGCCCACTGAAGTGTGGCACCTTAATTTTTTTAGTTCTCTTAAACAACTCAAGTGAAAAGTAAGTGGAGTCACAACTGTGGAGGTCAGTCGTGTCATTTCCTGCAAGTATGACTTCAAATAACAGCCTTGACTTTATGTTCTCTTAATGGATACATGTCAACACTAACTCCGACTGTTGCTTTTAGCAGACCGGAGACAACTTGGAAGCAGTGCCATTGTGCATTGTTGCAACCTTGTCACACATGCTAGCATACTGTTTGCACCTGTGAAATGATGTTGATAAGCTGTCAGAAAGTATCATGATCAGACTTGAAGGAAGAAAGTTTTCTCCAGCTTTTACTTGCTTCTGTTCCCTCCCACATTTGTAGACGTTTCTGTATGTTTTCATGTTGCGTCTGGTTTTCTTCGACCTCTGCTTTGTTTTTTTTTATCTTTATTGTACTTTTACTGGGTTTTATGTATCTCTACTTTTTGTTTATATCTTATTCCCTCTAAAATAGATTATTCAAAGTATAGTTCAGCTATAAATGGAAATTCTGTCATCATTCACTTACACTTCCAAACTGGGTAGTAACTGATTACATGTAATCTGGTAATACGATACAAGATTATCCTATTTAAATCAATATGAAAAACGAGTTAGGTTGAAAGTAATCTAAAAGTAATAAAAAAGTAGTCCAATTATATTACCTAAAATGTGTAATGTAATGGATTACGTTACTAATTGCATTTTGTTATGTAATCTGGAATCAGTAACAGACTACAATTTACAGTAATCTACACAGCACTGCATGCACAACATTCTTTTGTTTGTTTGTAGTTTTGTCATCCATTGACATTTGAACATTTCGATGTCTTCTGCAGGATCAGCTTTGATGAAGGTCGTCAGTGGACACGTCACAGTTTCTCAGCCATGCCGCTGTTCGTGGACGGTGTTCTGGTGGAGGCAGGTGTAGAAAATCAGATAATGACGTAAGTCTATAGAGGTTTGTTTTTGACCACCTTCTTTCTCTCACACACGCACACAGCCTGTGCGTCCTCATTATGTCTTATTTATTACAGAAGAGTAGATTCCTCTGAGCTCTAAAAACCTGTTCGTTCAAGAGATTGGAATCTCGTGAGGAAAGGTTAATTAGTCAGACTCTTGAGCTAATGTTGTTAGTCTCAGTGAACCAATAACACTTCTCATTATGTCTCAGTGCTGGTATGTAGTTTAATAGGGTTGTATCTTACTTTTTAATTATTACTTTGAACACAAATGAAAAAAAATAAAAAATCTCTGTAGAAATAGGACTGAAATGAACAGGAAATTATTGTTAAAAATAAACTATAACAGAGGGATCTGCATAAGGATCTGCAGAGCAGTAGGTGCTACACAGATAGAAACAGCACCAGATTTGGTAAAGTCTCACACATTTTTATTTTACATTGTAGTTTTTTTCTTCTTCTGGTGTTTATGAATCTATCTGGCTGTCTCAATATCACTTGACTTTATGAAGTGGTTTCATAGTCTTTTTTTATAAATCTTTGTTCTGTTTGTTTGCCGTGTTCACAATGATTAAAAAAAGGGAATTAAATAACTGCCAATAAGAATCACATAAGAAGTATTTCATTATTGCTTATTTAAAATGATTTGTGTGTGTGTTATCCAGTTTAGTCAAGAAAGTATATTATATCAGACTTCGTTTAGAAAAGAATGAACTACATAGGGCATCATTCACTCTGAATTCAGATAATGCTACTAACCCCATATTGTACAATTTATAGGATACAGGGAGCAATTTCAGACATAGCTAATGAAGTAACCCAGGAATGCTCAATCCAGCCTCTGGAGATGTACGTTTTTGCGAAGATTAATTCCAACGCTTACACGTCTGGACCAGCTAATCTTCACTTGAAAATGAGTGAGCTGTATGAGAATGAAACATGTCTTTGTCAATTGTCAGGTTTTTTGGACACTTCAGTCATCGTTCTGAATGGCAGCTTATCAAAATTGACTACAAGTCCATATTCACCAGAAGGTGCACAGAGGGAGACTACCAAACCTGGCACCTGCATAACCAGGTAAAACGAAAAACAAGCAAAAACACAATTTCTAAATTGCAATATCGGTTGCAACTGACTTAGATATGGTTTTCTTAGGGTGAGCCATGCATAATGGGTCAAAAGCAGATCTACATGAAGCGTCGTCCAGGAAACTACTGCGTGGTTGGATGGGACAACTCCAGGATCCTGTCTGCAGAACCCTGCATTTGCAGAGCACACGACTTTGAATGGTGAGTGAACAGCACACAGCTAAAGATCCACCCACTGATCCGACAGCGTCATCAGTGATTTCCTACAGGTATATTTTTTTCTCGTGATTCTAGAATAATTGTGTTGAACGGTTTAATTTACTTTAGACTGACTGTGTTATTAATTTGATCTGACTCCAATTAAAGAAGCTCTCAAATGTAGACTGATTCTAATTATATGCTGATCATCATTTTAGATGTGATCTTAATTTTTTGATTATGATTATTGGCATATTATGGTAATAAATTGATTAAAAATGGCATTCAAATATGTACCGTATAATGGTGTAAAATATTTATATTTCAAATAAATGCTGTTCTTTTGAATTTCTATTCATTAAAAATTCTGCATTACAGTTTCCACAAAAATATGAATCAGCACAACTGGTTTCAACAATGATATTAATAAGAAATGTGTCTTAAGCAGCAAATCCAAATATTAGAATGATTTCTGAAGGATCATGTGACACTGAAGACTGGAGGGATGATGCCACTCATCAAAGAAATACATTAAAAGTAATAATGTTTTAAAATAGAAAACAGTTCTTTCTAATTGTAATAATATTTCACAATTACTATTTTTACTGTATTTTCGATCAAATAAAACCTTGGTGAACATAAGAGACGTATGCTCATAAACTTTTATCGGCCTCAAACTTTTGATGTGATACATTTTTAAAATCAGTGTAAACCAGTTCACAAATGCTCAATACACAACATCAGGTATTTATTTCTTGAGTCAATATATCAAACCGTTCAAACGGAGCAAGGTCTTAAACTCCTGCAAACATAAAGTGTGGTCTAGATTTTCTTGAGCTTTGTAGTTTTGTGTCCTACTCTGCTCTTTAGATGGGATCACAGGTACTTATAAAACCGCATAGCCTTCATGTTCTGGTCACTGGCAATCCGGGAGCTGTTTTCAAAGATCTCAGAATAGACATAGTGCTTCTACACCAGTGGACTGGTTAACCCCCTCTGTAGGGTCAGTGTAGGTGGGAAAGGTGCCTTATTGAGGATCAAGATGCATGATTCAGACAGTCTCTGGGCTTTTAAAGGCCACAGGGCTGAGAGGAGAAAAGAAGATCGAGGTTCTTTATCATGGTAGTCTGTTGTTGTCTGTCTGGAGGTTCTTTTAAAGTATATATAAATACCTCGGAATCTACATCACTTATCACATTCACAGACCAAGTGTTTTATCTTCTTCCAACAACGCACAGTGTATCCTTACTTTGTCTTTAATATGTTCTCCTGTTCCGTTTGATCTTGTTTTGCAGCAAATAGTACAGTTACAAATCTCAGTGAAGGGATCTTAACATGCTTTCAGATATGTGTTCAATTGTGTTCTCTATATGCAAGTAGTCCCGATGCCTTTTGAGATTTATTGTGCGTCTTTAATTTGCCCGGTACTTTGATTTTAATACTATACATTTTCATTAAGCAATGCTTTGTTCAAAATATGAAAGGAATGGACCCCCTAAAAAGATAAACGCCTTGCTAGGACCTTCCTTCTAAAATATGAAGAAAGCGGAATTTTTTCATAGATAAAGAAACAGTTTTACTGTGTGAGAAATGTAGTACGTTTCTTTCGTTCTTTCTTTCTTCATTTTTGGTGATAGTAGTGCCATTTTTCAGTTTTTACGGAACGCTGGTTGCCTTGGACTTAGAAAACTTAACTCAAAATAATTTTACTTTACTCATATAAATAAATAAATTAGTTTCATAATAAAATTATCCCCTCAAATTCTAGCAAATACCACTTACTGTATGGAAAAAAAAGTCACTGACGAGACATCACATATAATGTAGTTAGTTCAGTAATCCTGAAAAAAAGGCTGAAAGTTGATGGGAGGACATCTTTACTTGACTGTACATTCATTGATTATCTTGATTATATGATGATCCTTTGAATTTTGCACGTAGCATATTGCTGCCAGACACTTTATATGTCTACACTATTAATTAACTCTGCCATCACAGCAATCTTCTCTTGATAACTAAATCTGTAATTCAACTTCCGTCCTATAGTTACATTCCAATTTGTTTATATAAAAGCACGTAGTTTAGCAGAAAACATTTATTTCCTTTTTATCAGGGGAAATTATTATAATATGTCAACTTAAAAAGAAAAGGAACATGATGCTATTTTAGCTGTTTTGTTTTTGATGGGCAGTTGAGAAAGGAAAGAAAATGAGCAATTAGGACATGTTGCATACTAGACTCAAACCTACATGTTTCAAATGAGCGCTAAACGTTTAGGCACAAGTTCAGAATTGCAACTCGTGGCTTTTTAACTTCAAGCCATTAATTAAAGTTTGAATAAACTTAGTTCTGCCAGAACAGAAGTCTTTTTTTTTCTGTCTCGGTGTAAACAAATTAAAGAACCATAATTCACAGTTATTGCATTGCATTTTTTTTGTGATTTGTAGGTGTAATAGTCTGGATGATACAGACATGACCAACTGAACAGATTTAATTTGCATGCTAATTCATTAAAAAATTATCCCAGTTCTCTGTTTATCTTACCAGATACAGCCAAGCTGTGGTACGTTTTTCTTCCATTGAGCCTCATTTCTGAATGAGAAAAACTTTATCAGTTTAATTAAGTCCATTAGCTTCTGTGATATTTTGTTTTCATATATTCATTGTCCAGATCAGTTCGGCCCACCGGTACATATTTCTTCCTGCAGTTTTATGATAGGAACATGCTTGAAAAACAAAACAACTTTTGCTAACTTCGCTGTGATTCACAGAACTTTTAATTGCAAAAAACAACTTGTGACATGATATGCAGAGTAATTATTCTGTGGAATATAATATGTTGTCTCTTTCCATTAGCTCTGATACAGAGAGCTCATCTAATAATTTTTATTGGTTTAGGTTGTGGTGTAAGAATTAAATACACATCTTCTAGCTGCAGATATAAAATATGTGATACTGACAGAAGAACAAAATAACATTTGTAATGCATTTGTTGCGAGAACAACTGTAATTAGGAATTCTAAATTTCTTCACCTTTTAGAAAATAATGTCATTTATAGCCTAATGTATATAATAATAATATCTATATATAATAATAATATATATATATATCTAGTGTGGTGTTGTGTTGTGTTTTTGTTTGTGTGTGTGTGTGTGGTGTTGTGTGTGTGCATGCATGGGCATCGCCAGGTTTTGACAATTAGTGCGTCCGGGTTGGGGTTAAGAATTTTGCTATAGACCCGTTACAAAACAACTCCTTATAACACTACACACTTTAAAGAGGACAGAACATGTATGTTTGGAGGGATACTAACACTGTTAATTATCCATAGTATACCTGCATTCAAATTGTTAATATTTTACTAGTGTGTGTATAATTTTATCATGTTTTTAATCAGATGATAACTTACTTTATAGATGTTTTTGCTAATATTCATTGCTATAATGTTACCCTTGATTCACACACCAGTCATAAGGTATTTTTTTTTTTAATTGAGATTTGTACATCATCTGAAGCTGAATAAATAAGTTTTCCATTGATGCATGGTTTGTTAGGATAAGACAATATTTGGCCGATACACAACTATTTGAAACTGGAATCCTGTCGTGCAAAAAAAAAAAAAAAAATATATATTATATATTGAGAAATCGCGTCTTTAAAGTTGTGCAAATGAAGTTCTTGGCAATGCATATTACTAATCCAAAATTAAGCTTTGATATATTTACATTAGGACATTTACAAAATATCTTCACGGAACATGATCTTCACTTAATATCCTATGATTTTTGGCATAAAAGAGAAATTTATAATTTTGGCCCATACAATGTATTTTTGGCTAATGGTTCAAATATACCCCAGCGACTTAAGACTGTTAAACAACAGGTTTTGTGGTCCCATGTTCCATATAGCTATGATAACTTTGTCTAGTGCTCTAATGAATGTTTTTGGCATGACTTTGTGAAAATGTAACTACTATAGGCTACTGAATGAAATAGCATAGACTTCTTTTCATGGCTAGTGTTTTTAGAAAATGTAATTTCATTCTGTAACCTACTTGTTCTAGATCTGTGTACTAATGTTAAATGCTACTGTTTCTGACAGCATTGATAATGTTTCTGACAGATAATATCATGATATTTTTTGCATTTGCCTTACCGAATGTGGTATCCTGTCAGCAATTACCTATCCATGGGCTTTTTTGATTAGTTTAGTGGCGGCGATGTATTGTTGCCAGATAGTGCTATATAATATAAAAATAAAAAAATAAATAAAAAAAAATAATAAACCACATTATTTCAAATCTTTGCAAATAAGATAAGATAAAAATATCGCTGACCCTAATGTGAAACTTCCCACTTGATTAACTTTTTAAAGTGTCAAATTAAGTGAAAAAGACACGCTTATTATAGCTAGAACTGGCAACACAGAGGCTGCGCTCGCACCCTCACTCACAAGGCACAACTCTCTCAAGCCTCGTTCATTTTCATTTTCATACCGCGGACGCTAAACATTCTTACAAACTGTCTAAACTTAATTATACATGTCATACAGACATTCATATGAGGAGTTTTAAACAGCAAATTCCATTCGTTATTCAATGTTATTTTGAACAAAAAAAAAATACAGAGGTCCGAACCTCTGTGACCTCGTAGCTGGCTACGGGCCTGTGTGTGTATGTTTTTACCTATTTTTAAACAAACAATTGTTAAAATTATACAAAATGAATATTTTATGCTGTGCAATTAGAGTAGTGTTCCAAAATAATAAGGTGATTTGTTTCTCAGTTAAATTAACTTTTTTTATTTTTTTTTACTGTGTTTTTTAATTTGGATATATTTCAGAGTTGCAAGTAAGTATCTACGTTAAGGGTATCTTAATGAACACTTATATGATAATAATGAATGATGATAAGAAGGGTACTTTGATATTTTGTAATAAAACTCATAATTTATATATATTATATATTAATATACTAATAAAGTATAATATATATATATATATATATTTCGTATAGATATATATATATTATATATTTTAACTATTTTTTAGTTTTTTATTTTTATTTATTTTTTGTTATATTACAATGTGTATTTTTATAAGAAAGGATTGTCTTCTATACTGCTTCCATTGACCAATACTAGATTACACCAAACATTTTACAGAACAATTAAGTTTCAATTTGATTATGATGTAAATGAGAGTGACATAGAAGCATATCTTTGCTAGAAGTCATATTTAAAAGATCAGAAGTGCCTTTCATTTTTTGGACATAGATACATCATGATCTGAGAGGTACTTTATGAGGTGGCCTTACTAAATTCATTCATGTTTTGCAACTGTATTCAGAACTCCTTTTCTTCTTACTTATGTAAGATCAAAGGAAATTGAATGTTAACTTGTATTAGCAAGTCCAACTTTTTATCCAAAAAAAGTAAGAAATGTCATGACCATTTTACATCATTACTACCTCACAATATTAAATATTCACACCATCACACATTATACCAAGATCCACTTTAAATATGATCATGAACTCTTTACTGAAGGACATACTTTTTAGTTTTCAAAATTAAGGCAAGGCAAATTTATTTCTAGATCACATTAAAAAAAGCCAGTGCCGACCCAAGTGCTGTACATAAATCCTGACAAATAAAACAATAAATAATAAAACCAACAAGAAATCACATACATTAATAAAACTACAATGATACAAAAACCCAGTGTAAAAAAGCTTGACCTTTGACACCATTGACCATGGTTTACATTTCTGGTATCTTTCTGATTTTTGGTGGAGCTTGGAATTGTTTTCTTTCTCTATGGTACTATTAACTTGTGGTGTACCTCAGGGTTAAATCTTGGGACCTCTTTTGTTTTTGTTGTATTTAAACTAAATGTAATTCTAAACTCATCATTTCCAATCATCCTACTACTTTTTTGTCCGCTTTGATCCATTCATCGCAGCTCCTTCAAGCATTTCTCCTCTGTTGTACTCACTCACTCACATTGGTAACACATCCCTTCACCACTGGTGTTTTCCCTCAGCATTTAAACAGGCTCGTATAATCCCACTTCTTAATAAACCCACTCTTAACCCAACTCTTTTAGAGAACTACAGACCGGTTTCCCTTCTACCTTTCATTGCAAAAACACCTGAACGAGTTGTGTTCAACCAAGTCTCAGCCTTTCTCACACAGAACAACCTCCTCTACAGCAATCAGTCTGGTTTCAGAAGTGGACATTCCGAGACTGCCTTGCTCTCAGTTGTTTTAGCCCTAAGACTGGCAAGAGCGGCCTTCAAATCTTCTATACTTATTTTGCTGGATCTGTCTGCTGCTTTTGATACGGTGAACCACCAGATTCTCCTGTCAACCCTATTGGCAAATGGCATCTCAGGAACCGCACTCAAGTGGTTTGAGTCTTACCTCTCAGATAGGTCCTTCAAGGTATCTTGGAGAGGTGAGGTGTCCAAGTCACAACATCTAGCTACTGGGGTGCCTCAGGGCTCAGTACTTGGACCACTTCTCTTCTCTATCCACATGGCATCACTAGGTTCTGTCATTCAGAAACATGACTTTTCATATCACTGCTATGCTGATGACACTCAACTCTACCTCTCATTCCATTCTGATGATCCGACGATAGCTGCTCGCATCTCATCATGTCTAACAGACATTTCTTGTTGGATGATGGACCATCACCTTCAACTCAACCTGGCTAAGACAGAACTGCTTGTGGTTTCAACAAACCAATACATTTTTCAAAATGTCACCATCCAGTTAGGCTCATAAACCATAACTCCTTCAAAAACAGCTAGAAACCTTGGAGTTGTGATTGATGATAAGCTGAATTTCTCAGACCACATTGCTAAAACTGCCTGGTCCTGCAGATTTACTTTATACAACATTAGGAAGATCAGGCCCTTTCTTTCAGAACATACAACACAACTCCTTGTTCAAGCTCTTGTTCTGTCCAGGCTGGACTATTGCAATGCTCCCTTTGGCAGGACTTTCCAGCCACTTCTATCAAACCTCTACAATTAATCCAAAATGCCGCTGCAAGATTAATCTTTAATAAGCTGAAAAGAACGCATGTCACACCTCTGTTCATCAATTTGAACTGGCTACCAGTAGCTGCTCGCATTAAATCAAAGGCAATTAATGTTTGCTACACAACCACCATGGCTCTTCACCCATTTACCTAAATTTCATGACTTCAGAGTTTGTGCCTCTAGAACTTTGCGTTCTGCAGTGAACGGCGTATTATTGTGCCATCACAAAGAGGCACAAAATCACTCTCACTAACCTTTTTTCATTACTATTCCCTCCTGGTGATCATCGGAGCAGCTGAGTCCTTAGCCATCGTCATGAATCGGCTAAAAACACATCTCTTCCATATTTTTATTTGACCCTCTAACTCTAGCACTTTGTATTCTATTTGAATTCTACTTTATCTATATTTAGCTTCTTCTTTTTTCTTTTTTTTCTTTTTTTTCTATTCTATCTACTTGTTTGTCTTTGTGTGTGTGTGTGTGTGTGTGTGTGTGTGTATAATAGATATACAGTGGGTACGGAAAGTATTCAGACCCCCTTAAATTTTTCACTCTTTGTTATATTGCAGCCATTTGCTAAAATCATTTAAGTTATTTTTTCCCCCTCATTAATGTACACACAGCACCCCATATTGACAGAAAAACACAGAATTGTTGACATTTTTGCAGATTTATTAAAAAAGAAAAACTGAAAATATCACATGGTCCTAAGTATTCAGACCCTTTGCTCAGTATTTAGTAGAAGCACTTTTTTGATCTAATACAGCCATGAGTCTTGTTGGGAAAGATGCAACAAGTTTTTCAAACCTGGATTTGGTGATCCTCTGCCATTCCTCCTTGCAGATCCTCTCCAGTTCTGTCAGGTTGGATGGTAAACGTTGGTGGACAGCCATTTTTAGGTCTCTCCAGAGATGCTCAATTGGGTTTAAGTCAGGGCTCTGGCTGGGCCATTCAAGAACAGTCACAGAGTTGTTGTGAAGCCACTCCTTCGTTATTTTAGCTGTGTGCTTAGGGTCATTGTCTTGTTGGAAGGTAAACCTTCGGCCCAGTCTGAGGTCCTGAGCCCTCTGGAGAAGGTTTACGTCCAGGATATCCCTGTACTTGGCCGCATTCAACTTTCCCTCGATTGCAACTCATTCAGCCGATCCCCTCAGCTGAAAAACACCCCCACAGCATGATGCTGCACCACCATGCTTCACTGTTGGGACTGTATTGGACAGGTGATGAGCAGTGCCTGGTTTTCTCCACACATACCGCTTAGAATTAAGTTCTATCTTGGTCTCATCAGACCAGATAATCTTATTTCTCACCATCTTGGAGTCCTTCCGGTGTTTTTTTAGCAAACTCCATGCGGGCTTTCATTTGTCTTGCACTGAGGAGAGGCTTCCGTCGTGCCACTCTACCATAAAGCCCCGACTGGTGGAGGGCTGCAGTGATGGTGATTTCTACAACTTTCTCCCATCTCCCGACTGCATCTCTTTAGCTCAGCCACAGTGATCTTTGGGTTCTTCTTCACCTCTCTCACCAAGGCTCTTCTCCCCCGATAGCTCAGTTTGTCTGGACGGCCAGCTCTAGGAAGGGTTCTGGTCATCCCAAACGTCTTCCATTTAATGATTATGGAGGCCACTGTGCTCTTAGGAACTTTAAGTGCAACAGAAATTTTTTTGTAACCTTGGCCAGATCTGTGCCTTGCCACAATTCTGTCTCTTAGCTCTTCAGGCAGTTCCTTTTACCTCATGATTCTCATTTGCTCTGACCTGCACTGTGAGCTGTAAGGTCTTATAATAGACAGGTGTGTGGCTTTCCTAATAAAATCCAATCAGTATAATCAAACACAGCTAGACTCAAATGAAGGTGTAGAACCATCTCAAGGATGTTCAGAAGAAATGGACAGCACCTGAGTTTAAATATATGAGTGTCACAGCAAAGGTTCTGAATACTTAGGACCATGTGATATTTATTTCAGTTTTTCTTTTTTAATAATCTGCAAAAATGTCAACAATTCTGTGTTTTTCTGGCAATATGGTGTGCTGTGTGTACATTAATGAGAAAAAAATTAACTTAAATGTTTTAGCAAATGGCTGCAATCTCACAAAGATGAAAATGTAAGGGGGTCTGGATACTTTCCGTACCCACTGTATATATATATATATATATTATATATATATATATAGATACACACCTTCTACGTGTACTGCGTTAGGCTACCCGAGACTTGTCATTTGCACTTATATATTGCTGCTCTTTTGTTAGTTTTGACTGCTTTTATTGTCCTCCTTTGTAAGTCGCTTTGGATAAAAGCATCTGCTAAATGACTAAATGTACATGTAAATGTGATCCCTTTAAGTAAAATTTTTTTGTAAGCATAATATTCCATAGCATTTTTACATAGATGATACCTAGCCATACCTTCTTTAGCTGCTGGTTGGCAGCAAACTTTCTTCAACTGATAAATCTAACAAATAAAAAGTAATGAAAGTCCTCTAATTAAAGAATCACCCATATATACCTAAAACAACACTACATTTGTATGGGAATCATCTCAGAACTAGCACACAACTATCTTTTAAAGCTTGACTCTTATCTGAGTGCCAGATTAGAACTGCTCATAATTAAAAACCCAAATGTGTTATGCCAAAAGGGGCCATGTTGTCTGCTGGATTTTGTTATGGATCAGTAATTAATTGATAAATCAAAGTCACCGGTGATATATGAACAGACATTCACTTCAGCAGGTTCCAGGGCTTCTGGGAGAAGAGAGAATTGAAAGACGTTAAGGACATACGTTGATGCCTGCAGCTCTCAGAGCAGAAAAGACATTTGTCATCCCAGAATTAATATATCTCAATGGCTGCAATTGTCTCAAGGGCATAAAAGAGGGACATGCTTGAATACAAGATGTGCCGCTGTGCATGAATGAAAGGATGTACAAGTAGTTTGGAGAATGTTTTACAGAATAGGCATCAGGGAATGGCATTAGAAAATGTCACAAATTAGATTTGAACTTGTGATGACCTTGTATGAAACTACTCAAACATACCTGGAGTGAATTTATGTTTTTATGGATGGATTGATATCTCAAACGAGTCAAAATTAAGAAATGTTATTTATGTGAGATTTTTGTTCTTGTTTGTTTTGTTTTGTAGTGATTATGGTTTTGATAGAAGAGGGGATGGAAACTGTTTGCCTGCATTTTGGTTCAACCCTTCCACATTGTCTCGAAGCTGCAGCCAAGGGCAAAACTACCTCAACAGCACAGGGTAAGCTGTCTGTATACAATATGCAGACTCTACATATTTCATCATGGTGGTGTTTTACTCTCCTTGTGGGGACATTTGGTCACTGCTGGCTACATCTGTTTTAGTAATTTAGTTTTGCCATATTTATTGTTATTTGTTTTATTATGTCTATATAGTTTTTTTAATGTTATTATTATTATTATTCTTATTATTCTTATTATTTCTTTATAACGAATTTTTGTTATGTTTATTCTTTTTATGGATTTCGTTAACTCATCTAACCATGCTTTTTAGCATATTTAGAAAAAAAAATGTTCTACTATATTTTAATATTTAACATTTATATTATAAATATTTATATATTATATACAAAACATTTGCATATTTTAAGATGTTTTAATAAAAATACAAAATATTCCTAAATAAAACTTTAAAATGTGTTTATAAATATAAAACTGAATAAACATCCTGGAAAAAAAATATAGAAACATTAATTTATTTAATTTTCTATATATTTCATATATTTTTATGACAAAGAAGAAATAAGAAACACTAGCAATGAGACAAATGTTGCCTTTTCCTGATGCATGGTTGTTAGTTTTAGTTAACTATAATGATCCAGTTTTATACTAATACCTACTAATATTTTATATGTTAAAATAACAAATAATGAAAATATATATTTTTTATCGTACATATTATTCATAGATATATATATATATATATATATATAATATCTATATATTATATAATATATATATATATATACTATCTACACCATACCAGTGCCCTTGCGAAAATATTTCCATACCTAATTTTTTTCACATTTTGTTATGTTGCTGCCTTACGATAAACTTCTTTAAATTCTTTTTTTCCCACATCAATCTACACTCCATACACCATAATTGTCAAGAAAAAAAAACAGGTTTTTAACATCTTTGCAAATTTATTAAAAATAAAAAACTTAAATGATTCCATTGCATAAGTATTCATATTATTTGGGACAGTTGAAATTTAGCTCAGTAGCATTAATTTTGCTTGTAGATGTTACTACACTTCGAATGAAGTTAACCTGTGGCAAACAGCTGATAATGCATATCAGAACAAAAAACAAGCCCTGAGGTCAAAAGAACTGCCTGTAGAGCTCAGAAACAGGTTTGTGTCAAGCCACACATCTGGGGAAGATTTCAGAAAAAAAATCTGCTTCATTGAAGGGTCACAGAAGCATGTAGTCTCTGTTACCCTTAATGGAAGAAGTTTGAAAAAACCAGGACTCTTCCTAGAGCTGGCTCACTCTAGTTGAGCTCCATGATCATATATGCAGATGGGAGAAATCTACAGAAGGACAAACATCACTGCAACACTCCACCGATCTGGGCTTTATGTCGGTGTGGCCAGACTCAATCTTCTCCTCAGTGAAGACACATGAAAACACACTTGGATTTTGCATAAAAACACCTAAAGGACCCTCAGACTCTGAGAAACAAGAGTCTTTGGTCTGATGAACCTCAATTCCAAGCATCATGTTTGAAGGAAACCAAGCTCTGCTCATCACCAGGGGGAGGGGGGGCCCCTGAGATTACCACCCCAAAAGTAAGTGTGCTGGTAGCAGCCTCATGCTGTGGGGCTGTTTTTCAGTGGCAGGGACCGAGGGATAAGCTCAATGCACCAACATATTGAGTTAGCCTTAATGAAAACCCAGTCCAGAGCATTCAGAACCTCAGACTGGGCAGAAGGTTCACCTTCCAACAGGACAATGAACCTAAGCACACAGAAAGAGTGGCTTATAGACAACTCTGTGAATGTCCATGAGTGGCCCAGCCAGAGCCTGAGCTTGAACCCAATCAAATATTTTTGGAGAAACTTGAAAATGTGCATCTGTCCCCATCCCACCTGTCAGAGCTTGAGAGGTGAAGAGGTGAGGAGAAGAATGGCAGATAATTGCCAAATGATGATGATCAAAGCTTGTCGCATCAAACAAAAAAGAATTGAGACTGTAAAGGTGCTTCAGCGAAATATTTAGTTAAGGGTATACTTATGCAATGTACTTATTTCAGTACTTTTTTTTAAATAAATTTACGAAGTAATTCTGACAATTCTGTTTTTGCTTTGTCAGTATGGTGTATGGAGTGTAGATTAATGTGGGAAAAAAGTAATTTAAAGCAGTTTAACATAAGACAGCAACATAACAAAATGTGAAAATGAACAAGGCACTGTATATACCGTATATAAATAGTAATAAATAAGAAAACAATAGCTACTTAAAGTATATTCCACAATACAACATCTAACTTACAGTATTTCCCCAGTAGTCATATATTATTCCTGTGATCACTGGGATAAAGTGGAGAGCATTTTTTGTAAAGCATGTTCAATCAGACTAGCACTAAACCAATCTCGTGTTAGGAAATGGTTATTTTTAATTAAGTGAGCCATGATTTAAACTTACTGTGCTGATGAGCAGGCACAAGCCATATTGACGTGAGCAGGTTTTAAACTGTCTGGAGATTGTGGCGTCCGTCTTTACGACAACTTTCTAGACAGACAATCCATACAAAGAGACCTAGCTGGACAGATAACACTGTGTAATGGAAAGATTTCATTTAAACCTAATTTAAAACCAACATCACTCAGAAAGCATATCCATTCAGAGCAAGAGTACGAAATTACAGACAAGGGAAGAGACAGAGAACGAACGCGATTATCATTTTCAGAGATTGTGTCACATAAATTGTGGCCAAAACCAATTCATCCAGCAACAAAAAAACAGAGCTGCTCAGAATGGATCTATCAGGCTTGTTGTATTCAAATGGATAAATGCAGTGACCCAGACACTAAGTCACAATGTGAATGTCATTGAGCCATCAAATAGTTTATCTCAAAAGAAAGATGTTTCAAACTAGTTTTTGGTTTCTTTGTGTGTTTCAGGTATCGTAAAGTGGTAGCGAATAACTGCACAAAAGGAGTGAAGGAGATGTACACAGCCAGGAAACAGCAATGTCTGAACCGCCCCCCGCGAGGTTTAGTCCTGACAACCCACGACAACAAACTCACAGCCAACATGGGCAGCAATGTGACCTTCCTGGTGCGGCTAGAAGAGGTGAGATCATCACGAGGGTCATCTGAATCCGATGAACTCAGCTAATGGAAAATCATAGTCAAATTATCGGATTCGGGGATCTGATCATTTAAAATGCGGCATGGCCAGAAGCTATAATTATGGGCCTGGTATTAAGTCAAGACCTAAATTATACAGTAATAATTATTAAACTGATGCGCTAACTCAATGTGAGCAGATTATCAATGATCAGATTTCAAGATGTCCATGTAGCAGATTAATGAATTATGTCTGTTAGCTAAAGCAGTGGTTCTCACCTGTTTTTGCACTCTGATTTAACATCAGGCATCAAGTGGAAGAAACGGTATCTTTTTTTTAGGGGGGCAAAATAAAGTTATAATTAGACACAAAGACTTTGACATTAACGACAAAAGATATGGAAGTTTTTTTTTTTTACATTTTAAGGCAAAACATCCAAGGTGAGTATGTACTAATCTATAGTAATAGATAATAGATGATTAGTGACAAATGATGTAGAGACAAATGATTAGTTATCTTATTAAATATGAACTAATTTGCATAAATACCCAGAACAGAAATCTTAACATTGGATAGCCAGGTTCACAAATTCTTGTTACATTTTGTTGACATATTAGAGGTTAAGGTTTTTACAGAGAGGATCTTGGATAGCTCTTTTTTATTGCTTAATAAATCAGAAAATACAGTCATCAGCTACAGGGAAAAGGGATATCATTTTGTTAAAAAAGGCAAAGCAGGCAAATGATACGTGAACCAAACCGCAACTGTAAAAACCTTCAGAATATTTTACAGCAATAAAGTTTGGTGAATGCGAGTTTTACTGACGTGGAGAGTTCATGCTCAGAGCATGAACGAAAAAAAAAAATTTTTTTGAGGAAACCAAAAATAATTCCTTTTAAAAAGTGTGTTGTATCTGAAATCTGCAAGCGCAAGTAGATAAAGTGTAATTTGGATGTTTGTCCACTAGTCTGAAACAAGCCAAACTGCTCAAAATATCAAAATTGACCAATGTATTTAAAAAAAAAAAAGAAGTTTTTGCCTGTAGTGCCTTGCCTTATAATTTCATACACTTTTTATGTATATATTGATTTCCTAACAAGGCATGTTTTTATTTTTGGTTGCATTTTGTCGTTTGCATTTAGCATTGTTTTTATCTGCTGTCCTTAACCCTATCAGAACAGATCTGCAGTCCATTTTAGGTTGCAAACCACCATTTGAAAAGCACTGATATAGACAAAGTATTCAGTGGATTTGCAGTTGTATAAGAGTATGTGCTTCTTACTTGTTGACAGAATTCGTTTTATTATGAAGTCTACACATATTTTCACTGATCTCTGTGCACTGTAAGGTATTTTGTCTGGTAGCCTAAAATGTGTTTTGTGTAGTAACTTTTAATTTATTTTAGTCAAATCAGAAATATGAATTAATATGTTTGAATCAACCAGACTACATTAGGCATTACAAGGGCACCAACAAATTCCATTTAAGGATTCGATGGAGTTGCAGGTCTAGCACCTTAAGGAATAGTTCATCCAGAAATGAAAATTTGCTGGAAATGTACTAACCCCCTCAGGCTATCCAAGATGTAGACGAGTTTGATTCTTCATCAGAACAGGTTTGGAGAATTTATTTGGATCACTTGATTCACTGTTTGTAACCACCTTCTACCTCTGCATGAATGGTGCACAGTCAGATG
This sequence comes from Sinocyclocheilus anophthalmus, assembly GCA_018155175.1. Lineage (NCBI taxonomy): Eukaryota > Metazoa > Chordata > Actinopteri > Cypriniformes > Cyprinidae > Sinocyclocheilus > Sinocyclocheilus anophthalmus. The sequence goes on from JADLZN010007457.1 coordinate 69,212, forward strand.
AGAGCTCCAGAACATCTGATAAAAACATCACAATAATTCCCATTGCTAAGCCTCTCTGTCACATGAGCTTGCCTCGTCCCATAATTTGACACTGCGCTCTTGTGAAGTGAAAAGCTGCATGTTTATAAGAAAGAAATCCATCACAAAGGCATTTTATCTGGCGCACAAATTACGGCTTCCTCACTGTGAAAAACAAATCCCGCCCATCCCGGTTTAGGCTGTGTTGTTAGGACTGGTATTTGCTTGCTAAGCTGGCATGATTTGGTCCCTATGCATATTTTCTACTACTGTCAGCGATGTAGATTCCGGTGTTGTTTAATGTAGAAAGCCATTTTATATGCCTTAGAGGACCATCGCGGTATTTTAGAACTGACACGAGTGATCTGGAAAGTTAAAAAATGTTTTGCAATGGACAAATTTGTTGTCTTATAAGCCACAGCTTTACACTTTACAGACAGTTAAGTCATGAACTGGATTCATTTCATTAACTTGTGGCATCATTGTAATGCGTTATATTTCAATCAGCGGGGCCATGTTTGCTCCGCACTTCGCTCTCATTCTGCGCACCCATGCTACGTGCAGAGGCTTACACTTGATCAAGAGAATGTAATCTCCTAAATGTAGTCTACCAATCGTGTCTCTGATACAATAAACAAACAGCATTGTCTACCTTTGAATGTCGTGGGGGTGAGATTGTCTCTTACACTTCGTGTCATTTGGGTGAAAACAATTTGCGGTGGGGGGGTTTTTTTTTTCCTTTTTCGTTTTTTGTGTTTTTACAGTGGATTTTTCAAAGCCAGTTATTGGCCGACACAGGGTGTGCCTATAATTTAAAACATTTTGACTGGTGCCGGTTTGTGATGGTGGTTCTAGCTATGTTTGTATTAACTCCCCCTAATACACACCATCACACATTATCACACATCACTTTACCTGATGCGTCGGAAGCTATTTTATATTCTTCAAAGTGGGTCTGTTCTTGTTGACCGACTTTCAGACCAGTCGCGCTAAGTGGACTTCATTGACTCTAATGTGACCGTTTTTTCCCCCACATAGGTCCTGTTTACATTCTGGAAACTAATTCAATAATTTGTGTGCCTCTGCTCCGAGCTGATGCTGGAGCTCTGGCAGATGCAAAACTTCACCTTACAGATTATATGGTGCAAGCCGGATACATTACGAGATCCTGCTGGGGTGAATAGCTGTTTCATTGAGGTGCAGATGCAGCCTGGGCACACATATTCTCTCTTGGTTTCAGTGCTCTCTCTCCCACACACACACACACACACACACACACACAAGCACACACACACACTCACACACTCACTATCTCTCACACACACACCCACACACACTCATTCCCAGGTTAAAGTGTTTCTCCCCAGGCGTCCTCCCACAGCAGAGTTGTCCCTTACAGTAGGGATGAGAATGAGAAATGAGGGGCTATTCACTTTTCCATAAGCGGAGTGAGAGCTAGTAACGAGAGAAATAGAGAGGGGGGGGGGGGCAGATAGTGGGGGGAGATGGGCTAAGACATTCATCGATTTATATTTCAGGTGAGGTCAAGCCTTGGCTGTTTCTTAGGCCAAATCAACTGGACCTTAATATTTAATGCTTTAGGTGCAACACAAATTTGTAATTTTTTTTTTAAACAGAGAAAGCAGCTGCAAGTTTGGAAGATGATAGAAGCAAGACAGTTTATGAGGAGAAGAGATTGCTTAGGTATTGGTAAATATCTAAATCCATCATACCATCCAGTTTTTTATTGTTTTACTTATAAACTTATAATTTGTTTCTTATTGTTAGCTTAAAATATAAATAAAATCCTTGGGGTAGAATAAAAATAATAGAAAACAATATATAGGGAATTGTCTAATAATAATAATAATATTATACTATTGTATTGTATTTCATCTTCATAAACCGAAACATAAAGTTAACAACAAAAAAATTTGTAATAGTCTCGATTTATTAAAAAAAAAAATAAAAAATCAGTATATTTGTGAAATATTTACAGATGGGTATAGTTCGAATTTAAAATAAATGTTTTCTATTTTACTATATTTAAAATGTAATATATTACTTTGATGGCAGCGTTGAATTTTCAGCATCATTAATCCTGTCTTCAGTGTCACATGATATTACTTCACAAATCATTTTAATATGCTCAAGAAATATTTCTTGCGGCTTAATCTTTTGTGTAATCCATAATGTTTTTTTCTTCAAGAATTACTTATGATATTTCAAAAGAACAGAATATATTTGAAATATCTTTTGTTAATGTATTTAATGTCACTTTTGATCAGTTTAATGTGTCTTTGCTGAATAAAAGTATTCATTAATTTTCAGAAAAATAAAATCTCACTGATCACAAACTTTTGAGTATTTTTTTGTAGTAAAGTTTTACTAAAACAGCATTTTGCTTCTCAAATATATTTATATTGTATTATTCATGTGTTGATATTTTTACTGGACAACTGAATAAAAATGCTAATAATTAATTCATTCACTCATTCATTCTTGTAGTGAAACAGTTCCCTAGAAATGCTGTGTGTGTGGGGTGGGGGGTTCAGGACTTTGTCTGAACCTCGTGAGCTCAGCACATCTTTTCTGTTCTCCTGTCAGTCATCTTTTCCTTTCTCCTCCCACAGTGTAGTTGTGATTTTCTGCACAAAGTGGCATGAAATATCTTAAAAGCAACTCGGTGCACATGCTTGCTCAGAAACGCACAGAGGCAGGGCGCTTTTCACAGTCAGCAGTGCCTAAAAGCAAACAGACAGGACTAAACCAGCTTTGGATGTGTCACTATGCAGGGCAGAAACACACACCCCCTTCCTTCATGTGCTGCTAATGCAGTGTTACAAATTAATATCCCAATAGCATTAGGCTACAATGTGCTAACGGCGGAAAGAGAGAAAGGAGGGAGATTTGGGGAAGCGTAAGCATGGATTTGGAAATTTTGCGCACACACATGTATACGTATGATTTAGCGTTCTTTCACTTGCGCCCATAACCAGATGTAGAGCCTGAAGGACGGTGGATAAAAGGAATGGTTCAAGGCACGGACTCAACTTCATCGCAACTTCCTGATCCTCTTCTTTCTTTTCTCTGTTTTTGATTTTTTTAACTGGCTGGTTTAGCAGTTTTATATTTATAACTTGTGCTAATGGGTGGTTTTGGGGCAGATGTTCCAGGCGTTGCACCAGAGGCGCTTCAAGTGTCAGAAGATATAGGCTTATAAGCCCAGATATCTGTGGATTGCTATTGGGTCTTGAATGACATGCACTATTGGAATATGATTTCAATCTTTTCCAACCTAAAAAAATGTGTCTTCGTGGCGAGGGAATCGCAAATTTTTTTTTGATAGTTTAATATTTGAAACCAATTAAATTAAGACAGCCATAATAAATCTTATTGAAGATTGTGCCAGTTGTGTGTAATAAATAAATACAGATTAATAATAATCTAATAATGATAATGAATACCATTTTAAGTATTATTACGTGCTGTATAATAACTGTCAATATTAATTATTAAATAATACTGTTTGGAGTACAACAAGTAGTATATAATCGTCACTCATATATTTATTGATTTGTTTTTTTTTGCACTTGTTGTTGTAATTTAACATATCATATATACATATTTTTAATATATATAAAAATGCTAAATTCGGATAATATATATAGCGAGTAATATATTGATATATATAATAGTATATACTATATATATATATATATATAATATAAAAATTAACTTACCAACCAGTGCAAGAAACAAATCAAATAATAAATTATTATATATTTAATATAGTATTGGTATATTTAATGTAATGGGGCTGTTTGTTACCTAGGCTGATAGCAAATATACCTAAAAATTATCATGAAATGTTACAGCTTTTGATTTTATTTAACCAGCATTTTATATAACTGAGTAAAGTTAAAAAGGTTCTCCTAACTTACTATCGGATTAAGGCCTAGTCAGATGCCTTGGTGGTTGTGTTTAAGTCCGTTAAGAAGAATTATAATAAAAAAACAAAAACCGTTTTTTTTTCTGAGTCTGAGGTCTGTGTGCAGGAAAACTTTCACCATGAAGCCAATAAACAGATTTTATTTTGCCATAGTGTTAAACAGTCTACACTTTGTATAATAAAGTATAATATTGGAATATTTTAGATGTAAATTATATTGTATGATTTATACCAATAGTTGCAAGTCTATATATAGCAGACTGTTATTACTGTTTGGACTGGATTAAATAGAAATAAGAAATGTAATTTACGGAGGATTCATGATTTCCTCCATGTAATCACACCCACATATTCAACTGAATAATAAAATAATAATAATGATAATAATTTAGTTCTTTTAGCTTACAAAATGGCAGAATATAGATTTACAGAAGACTTGCTCAGAGCCATATGAGTCATATTTATGATTATATTCCCTATGCAATATCGTATCTGGTAAACAGCAATTATGATTGCGGTGGATTGCAATTGACCCATCAGGATATCTGAGCAAGCCAAACCAACACAATATAGAGTATCAAGTATATATTACATATCAAAAGTAATATGATGGGTTCCCACAGGAAGCTGAAATACATGCTGAGAGGTCATTCATTTGACGCAGTGACTGTTTTCTCTGTAAATAAGCGGCTCCTGTGCCTGGTTTCACACACCTCATGTCATATATGAGGCAGAGTTATGGCAGGAATGAACTCCAGGGCTGAAAACACTGCTTGTGTCTGAAAGCAGATGGGCCGGTGTCTGTGGAGCAGAATGGTGACGTTACCCACAGCTGCCAGACTCAGTGATTAAGGAAAGTGTGCTAAAGAGTTGTTGTAATAATCAGACTTGGCGCTGCGTGTTGTTTTTAGGGCGACTCTATGAGAACAAACATTCAGCTGGACTTTGGGGACGGTACGGCCGTGTCCTACTCCAACCTGAGCTGGACCCAGGAGGGCATCCGGCACGTGTACCGCAGCGCAGGCATCTTCAGAGTAACAACGCTGGCGGAGAACAGCCTTGGGTTCGACACGTCATCCCTCCACCTGCATGTGACGTGTAGGTTTCACACACAAACACACACGCACAAATGAGCGCCCACTTCAGTGTGTATTTTTAGTCTACATGAAGTTGGGAAGTTATTTCAGGTGTGTTATAAAACATTCTCCAGTTTGCTAAGGTACCAAAAGGTACCAAAACATTATACTATAATGTTATGGTAGTATTTTTGTCTTAACTTTTAGTAAACATACCTTAACAGCTTTGATGAATTTATTTGTGTGTTGTAATGTTTAAGATAATAAGACTTGTTTGTCAGAAAATATATCTTGAATTAGGTTTATTTTTCCTTTGGCAACGGCAATTAGTCGCAAAGCTTTAACTTCACTAAATGTTGTAATATACCCGTGTGAAAAGTACACTTTATCCTACTTTAAAAAGAGTAATCATTGCATAACATATTATGCTTTTAAAATATATCCTCAAATGTAGACAGTTTGGTTTTATTCCTTTCATACTACTTGTCCAGTTGCAGTTAAATTAAAATGCTTGATTAATGTATATTGATTACGCAGTTATCTGTCACTCTTTCCTGTTGTCATTTTTTATTAAAAACCTAATGTAAGATAACTTTTGGTATATCTATTTATGTAATTTCCATGTATGTTGCAATTTCCAACACAATTATTATGTGGTCTTAGAAGTATTACACAATAAAATAAACACATATGATTGTAAGTGTTGTTTTTAATATTCTATATATATATATATATAACTCTAATATATTAACCACGTAATATAGAGTTCCAATGCAAAGCCTCTAAAAGCCATCTTGGTCAAAAACGAGATAACGATACTGAGTGAATGCACTCCACACATAGTATATGTTCATCAAGTAATTTCACTTCAAATGTGCAAAATCCCAGCCTCAACCCATTCAGAAATACCAGTACTTACATAGAAACCCATACATAGTAGCCAGAAAGAAATGCTAAATTTCGAATACAAAACTCAGAACGTACTTAGCCGGCTTTTGCTGGATTGACACTCTCAATATTTACAGTGGTTACGGAAAGTATTCAGACCCCTTTAATTTTTCACTCTTTGTTATATTGCACCATTTGCTAAAATCATTTAAGTTAAAAAAAAAATCCTCATTAATGTACACACAGCACCCAACATTGACAGAAAAACACAGAACTGTTGACATTTTTGCAGATTTTAAAAAAGGAAAAACTGAAATATCACGTGGTCCTAAGTATTCAGACCTTTTGCTCAGTATTTAGTAGAAACACCCTTTTGATGCCATGAGTCTTTTTGGGAAAGATGCCACAAGTTTTTCACACCTGGATTTGGGGATCTTCTGCCATTCCTCCTTGCAGATCCTCTCCAGTCTGTCAGGTTGGATGGTAAACGTTGTGGACAGAACATTTTTAGGTGTCTCCAGAGATGCTCAATTGGGTTTAATAAGTCAGGGCTCTGGCTGGGCCATTAAAGAACAGTCACAGAGTTGTTGTGAAGCCACTCCCTTCGTTATTTTAGCTGTGTGCTTATGGTCATTGTCTTGTTGAAAGGTAAACCTTCGGCCCAGTCTGAGGTCCTGAACACTCTGGAGAAGGTTTTCGTCCAGGATATCCTGTACTTGGCCGCATTCATCTTTCCCTCGTTGCAACCAGTCGCCTGTCCCCTGCAGCTGAAAAACACCCCCACAGCATGATGCCGCCACCACCATGCTTCACTGTTGGGCTTGTATTGGGGAAACAGGTGATGACATGCCTGGTTTTCTCCACACATACAAAACCGCTTAGAATTCAGGCCCAAACAGTTCTATCGTGGTCGCAGCAGACCGAGAATCTTATTTCATCAACCATCTGGAGTCCTCCGACTTGAATTTTTTACTTCACTTTGTTACTTCGCTCTGAATAGAGAGGCTTCCGTCTGCGGGCCACTCTGCCATAGTCGATTCCCAGCCGACTGGTGGAGGGCTGCTGTGATGGTTGACTTTCTACAACTTTCCGACTGCATCTCTGGAGCTCAGCTACAGTGATCTTTGGGTTTTTCTTTACCTCTCTCACCAAGGCTCTTGATAGCTCAGTTTGGCCGGACGGCCCGCTCTAGGAAGGGTTCTGGTCGTCCCAATGTCTTCCATTTAAGGATTATGGAGGCCTCTTAGGAACCTTAAGTGCAGCAGAAATTTTTTTGTAACCTTGCCAGATCTGTGCCTTGCCACCAGCTGTCTCTGAGCCTCTTCACAGAACCGTTTCCTTTGACCCATGATTCTCATGTTCCTCTGACAATGCCTGTTATCTGTAAGTTGTATATAGACAGGTGTGTAGGCTTTCCTATCAAGTCCATTCAGTATAATTCAACACAGCATGCGTCAAATGAAGGTTTTAGAACCATTCTCAAGGATGACATCAGAAGAAATGGACATGTGCTCCCTGAGTCATAAATATATTAGTGTTCTTGAATACGTTAGTGTACCAGGTGGAGAGTGTTCAGTGTTTCTGTGTTCTATGAAGAAATCTGCAAAAATGTCAACTATTCTGTTTTTTTCTGTCAATATGGGGTGTTGTGTTTACATTAATGAGGAAAAAAACTTAACGTGAATGATTTTAGCAAATGGCTGCAATATAACAAATAGTGAAAATTTTAAGGGGGTCTGAATCCTTTCCGTACCCACTGTATATAGCCTTCATAGATAGAGATCTATATATATATATCTAATAGGATCTATTAATTTGTGTGTTTTTTTGTTCTAAGTGGCAGAGTTGTGGGTAAGACTCATGAAATAAGTCAGAAACGTCTGGTAAGTTAACACCTTAATGGATCCTTTTGTGTTTCAGACTATGAGAGCTGTAAGGGGCATTGGAGAATAATGAAAAACCATTTAGATAAAATAAATCTCGTAAGGAATGCCAAAAGACTAATTTGGCAGAGTCGCGCGGAAAATAGGGTGAATAGTGAGGTGTTGGTGGGAGGAGGGTGTGGGGATAGTGTGGTATAGAATTGAGTGAGGTTTTGGGTGTAAATGGAGAACAGAAATGAACAAAATGTGCGGAAACGCGGAGTGAAGAGCTGTTCGTTAAACAAAAACTGCGCAATAAAACCATGGTGTTTGCTGTTCACCACTCAAGTGGCCCAATGGTACATGACAAGCGCAGTATAATCCTACTCTATTTAGCCCGGCAAAGATAGCACAATGATACAACAAAGACTAAGAGGCTGTCGTGTCTACAGGTTAAATAATCTTTTGTCAACTGAAAAAAGGTGGTATGGCCACACAGGCACATAAAGGGGCTGGCACTGGTTACAATACCTTGGAATAAGCATCTCTTAACACAACCGTAGCCCCACTACTCTAGGTAGGTTACGTTCATAGTTTGCTCTGCCAATGCAGGTTCCTTCAACTCCACAGTCATGAGTAACACATTTCTGCGGTGCTCAATTCACTGCTTTAGCTCCCTTTTCACAAACAACAGGGGTTGGGCACTTGTGATTCAGATGAGAGCCATTAGCTCCAATTTTATTTCCGGTGTGCATTAACTCCTGAAGCAGAATTAATTTAATATAATAAACACTGGTTAGCATTTACAAAAATGAAATAAGAATGGCACCCAGGGAGGAGTAACATTGCGTAATATCTCAGATGATGAATACATGGTGCAGAAGTAATATATATTTAATTTATTATTTGTATTTATTCGGGTTATTTGTGCAGACCTTACTAGATATGGGTCACATGGTTGTCTCTTGTCCCCCAAAAGTGTATCTACATTATTTCTGTCCAGGACCACTATCGCACAGCTGATTGGCCAATTAGCATACATTTGGATTCAGCGGTATGGTTCTGTTCTGGCAGAACTCCCTGCGCACTCCATGTAGCTAGCATAGGATTAGAGCCAGCAATACCCCGTGCCAGGGTAAACAGAACAGAACCACCATAAATGTTAGTGCAGATATTGTTAAGTTCAATAATTTTATGTACACATTTAGAATTAGTCTGATTCAAAGGAGAATCAAAAGGCTGAATCCTGACTGACAGAGGAAGAGTTGGGGATGGAGGAGGGTAATTAACTATTGAGCAATGCGAGGGCCTTATACATGAATGCTTGATAGGTGTCTACCTCCCATAGTTTGTAGGATCAGCTGAGAGTCAAGCTGATTTAGCTTGACTAACGTGACCTCCAAACTAACACTATGCTTTGATATTATTTCTGTTTTTTTTTTCCAGTTTTGACTTTTTTGGTCTAATACTTCCATTTAGCATGTTGTGCTTTAGGTGTTAGACTGTTAGCCCATCAAAACTCTATTGGAAAGGTTACTTGTTGACTGACTTCCTGGCACTGTTTTTATTTATTTATTTATTTATTTCCGAACGCCCACGGCGAGTGTTGCATTTTTAAAATGCTGTGCCAAGTAAAAAATACTCAAACTTTTAAAAACAGGTCTCAAGACCCCTGCGTTCTGTTTCCATTCCCTTGCTTTCCGTCTAGCTGTGTTTGAACAGCATCCAATCGGGGTCAAGTGAAGCCGAAACCAGCCTAATTATACAAGACCAAATAGTCGACTAGTTATTCATCCCACCGGCTAGTTGTTTTTGCGAAATATTTAGTCTTTTGCTCACCCCTTGTGCTGTTTGCTGTTCTTGTATTGACTGTGTGTGTGTGTGTGTGTGTGTGTTTCAGGCCCTGTGGAGCATATTCAGCTTCTGGCTCCATATGTGGTCATTAAGAATAAGGAGGTGAACTTGACGGCAGTGGTCTGGCCTTCTCATTTCAGAACACTCACCTATTTCTGGTGGCTGGGGAACAACACGGAGGTACAACCAGCTCCTAATTATAGATTTTCTGCCTCGCTTTGTTGGGCGAAGGCCTCAGAGACATTTTACGGTAGAAGATAAACAGAACAGGAGCAATGAACTGTTAATAATGTAATTCTTGTTCTTGTCGTTTTTGTGATATTTAGATGTGTTCTTTAGTTTATGCTTGTTTGCCCTGAAACATCAATAAAGCCATTGGCGCTATTCATTTTAATAGAGTTTCCTTTTGTTCCTAACTGACAGGAGAGTGCGCAAGAAGCACGTTTGGTGACTCTCATACTATATATATATATATTATATATGCTGGTGTGTGTGTGTGTGGCGTGTGTTGGTGGGTGTGTGTGTGTGCGCGTGTTTTACAGAGTGCTTATAAATTTAGCCATCTTTCCCATCAGTCTTTACCTGGAGCACATAGAGGGGCCGTCCTTCATAGGACTGACCAATAGAAAACAGCTCCACCAGGTGTGGGTGTGTCCGGTTCATCTCAAACATCCAACTCTGGATCTGTCGATAAGGGTGAAAAGATTTTGACCCTTATTCTCCAGATTAACATGCAGCTTGTATTAATTCAAAACTTTGTACACATTTATTTATACACATTTAATTTTGCAGGTCTGTCCTACTTTTGACCACAACTGTATATACACACAAAACCTGTAGCATCGGAAGTTTTTCTTGTAGAGAAATGTTTGTCTTGTCTTGACTTGATTATCTTAATATGTTAAAGCTAAGCTCAAGATTTGAAATATTAACTGATGCATTCTTTACAGATGTTTGATGCTAGAGGATTTATATCCATAAAACAATGTAATCCAGCCCTCGTCTGCTCTGAAGGTTTTCCCATTCATCATCTTGTCATGGGACTAAATCACAGAGCTGAAGTTGTATCAGCGTGTTCTTTTAAAGTTGGCACTCGGTCTGAAGGAGAAGACCTGTGAGCAAAGGTTTAATGATGGGTTAGGACGGCACTGAAGTAAACCTCCCAAAATCTGTTTTTCTTGCTCACGGGCCACAACTGAATACAAATGCACTTCTCAATCAAAAGCTGTTAGTTAGCCTGCGAAAGTCAAGCTTCTGTTGAGAAAGATGGCAGACAGAGAAAAAAAAATCTATTTGATCTCGGTCTTCTTCATCTCTCTACATAAAAATTACCATGTATATGAATTTTCATCCACGCACTCACATCTTCCAAAGGATGGTACACTTCATAGTCATACTGGAATTCTGATCTGCGCTTCCTGGAGGTTTGGTGTCCGATCTGTTTCTCAATTTCGGTTTGGAGATTGGAAATGAGCACCCTGTGGAGACAGTCAGGGAAGGAATGTTGAAAGCACATGCACTGTGTATCTAACGGTTTAATGGCAATTTTCAGGGTTACTCGGATGCTTATAGACATTCAGCAATTTCTGCATGACACCAGAGCTACAGAAAGCATATTTTAATATTCTGTTTGTATATTTAGTAAATTTGTACTATAGTTTATTATGTAGCATATTTACTGTACTTATTTATTTTCACTTCAATAATGCAGTTTATTTGGAAAGTACACTCTAAAAAATGCTGCGTTAAAAACCCCCCAGTGCTGGGCGAAATATGGACAAACCCAGCGACTGGGTTGTTTTGACCCAGCGGTTGAGTTAATTGTTTAACCCAAACCTCTTGCTAGTTTTATTTAACTCAACTATTGATTAAAAATGACTATATTTATTGCTTAAAATGAACCCAAAATAGGTTGGAAATTAACATGTATTATATGTTCAATAAATTAATTTGTATTAATAAGTTGAATGAATAATAATGAAAGAATGTATTTTTTTAAATTCTTATTAATAAATGTTCACCTTTTGATTATTGCTGATGCCTCTAGTAATTATGTGTCTAGACATTATACCACCTACACACTATATGGCCTTCTATTTAAGCCCATCGATCTAGTAAAGTTATATACCACAACAAGTGACACACTGCATTAACAGCAAACTCACCCAGAAGGTTGGTGCTTAAACATTTCCCCCACATTTTGCTGCAAAGTGCTTTGCCCCCAGCGTCAGTGATTCATGAAGTTGTTTATTCATTTTATTTATTTGATTTTTCATTAAATTCAGAATTTTTTACACAAAAACACTGAGACAATTTAAAGTGTTTCTTCTTCTTCCTTATTTAAGTAGGTAGACTCAATATCACCACATTATTGGTTATTTTTTTTTTTTTTTGGCTAAGGATATGGAGGAAGGAATGAAAATGCCACAATTTATCTATCTGTCCTGTCAAAACCAAAACAAGCAAAGAAGGAGGTTTTTAAACTAAACTAGAGTAAACAGCACTAGACGCATACATTTCTCTTTCTCAACCTGTCCCATTACCCAGAATCCTCTGAGGTATCACTTCTGCGTGTAAATATGCTCAAATACATCAGCCATGAGCAGGAGAGGAGGTATAGAAGAAAAGGCCTCCCTGGGGAAAGGGATGACAATGAAAGTGCTTCTGGCTGCGGCGCGTCAGATAAGCTTCATTGTTGCGGGGGATTTCTGGTTGATGGTATTGTGCGATTTGCTTTGGGGTCTTAATGTCTTGCCTAATTCGTGTAGCTTTGTCATTTCTTTATTTGGCCTGGTCGTGTGGGTGGGCTGCACTATTTTCAAAGGCAAATGTCTGAAAGCATGAGTGTGGAACTCAAAGTGTGTGGGCCCTCCTCAAAATCGCTATGTTGGCAGCGCCTCAAGGGACAACATGTAAGTGGCACAGCGAAGAAGATACGGGTCTCTTCGTAGGGAGGGGTCAAAGTGGTGGGAGTGCGTGCGCAGGAGGGTGGATGGGGCGCGGGGCAAGTGGACGCGTGCGGTAGCCAAGTTGTGCGTGTGGGTGGGCCGGTCCTGCGAGGTAACGGTCTTCGGTGGCGGGGGGCGCGGGGGTGAGTGCAAGAGCCCGGGGGGCCCGGGGGTTTCCACTAGGGGCTGCAGCGGCGTTCTAGAGACTGGCAGTGAGGGGGCTGAGTAAGCGATGATGGGGGGGGTGTGGCTGGGAGGTGCGGGTGGACAAGCAGGGGCACTGCGTCGAGGGGGAGGGCCGGGGCGCTGGGGGGGTGTGTGGTGGGTTGGGGCGGCTGGGAGTGTGCGGGCGCAAACAGCACTGACGGTAGGCAGAGGGGGGGGGGGGGGGGGGGTTGGGGGGGGGGGGGGGGGGGGGGGGAGCGCAGGGGGCCAGA
>JADLZN010007458.1:0-17285 GCA_018155175.1 Sinocyclocheilus anophthalmus
CCACACACACACATACCATAATATATTAATATTTACAAAATAATAGTAACATAATATACTGTGTAAGATATAAAAATAATGTTTTAATTAACAATGATGGTAGTATTACTTGAAATGTTTATATATATATATATATATATATATATATTCTATATTAATATTATATATTATATACTATTATATATTTATACATATTAATATAATATATTGTATAATATATAATGTGTACTATTAATATATACTGTGTAGTTTAAATTTGTTTGCCAAATATTATTTTAAAATAATATAATAATATATTTTTATAAATGTAAAAAAAATATAAATTTTTATAAACATAACATAATATATTAATAACATATTACTATAATATATTAGACTGTGTACTATAATGTATTATATAATATATATATACTGTGTATTTAAAATGGTTTGCCAAACATTATTTTAAATTAATAATATATTGTTTAAAAATGTTAAAAATATACTCTATGAAAACATTTATTTTAAATATATAATGATAAAAAGACATATATATTTTATTTATAAAAATTAGAATACATGTATATATAATATATTCTTATATATATATATATATATATAAATTTTTTAAATACTTATAAAAATACATGTTAAAAATGTTTTATTTTAAAAATATTATTATTATTATTTATATCATATTTTATATCCTCCTGAGACCCAGCTATGGAGTTTTTGTCTCTGTAGTGGACGTTATATTTGAGTGTATTTCTCTGAGAGCTCAAGTCTGGATGTCCTGTGCTGAGCACATTCAGGGCTTTCCCGAGATACCTGGTGTTTGGCAGTTTCACCATCACCACTCCCTCTCCTTGGGTCTTGAAAATGGCTGACATTAATTTAGTGATAAAATTGTATGTCCTTATGGAAATATGATAATATTTTTTTTAATTATAATTTAAATCTGATTAATTTTCCAATTGTTATAAATCATCATCTCAGGAAAATGTTATGGGGTTTTAAATCAAAATATGACTTCCTGTTATGGAACAGGACATGATTTCATACATGTCCACTTTAGAGGACACCAGGACTAAAAGCATGTCTATTATGCATTTTGGGAGACAAAACAATTGAATAAGAAAATAAATGATATATCAATATTCTTATGAAATATTATATATTATTATGAAAATCATGTCAAATATTACTCCCATTATTACACATCTTTTTCAGCATCGGGCGCAGGCAACATGCCAAATTAGTGTATAGATACAACTTGTGTTTAATGGGGAAAACCACGTTATGGGAATTTTTATACCATATGCATAAAGCAAAATGGTATATCAAATCATTTTGTCATATATTTTATAACATAGTTGAGAATCATCCTAAAAATTTATTGGTGATCCCCCCTTTTTTGCTTTTTCATGTCTATTAATGTAATTTTATTAATATTATTATTTTTTTTATAGGAAAAACTGAGTCCTGGTGTCCTCTACAGAGGACATGGCATAACGTGAATAAAATATTATTTTTCAAAAATGTTATTTTACCATTTTTTCTTATGCTCTAAACAATGCAAAGACATGAAAAAAATACTAAATTCACACCCCAGCTTTTTTTTCTGGTACTCAGGAGGGAAATAGTATGTGTTATATATTAATAATACAACATTGAAGTATAATTATACTGCTATAATGTGTTGATATACTGGTATTGTAAAATATACATTTAAAAAGGTTTGCCAAAAATAATTTTAAATATGTTAAATGTTTTTAAATATTTATTTAAAATGGACTAAAAAAATATATACTGAGCTATGTAAATTAAGACTATATATAATATTAAATGTATTTGGTGTAAAAGTGTTTGCAAATGTAAAAAAAAAACAGTTTTTAAACTGTTCAAATATTCAAATAATTTATATTTAAAATGTTATTATTTATTAAAAAACATATTCAAAAAATTTAATATGTTTAAACGTTCTTATATATTAAAAAAAATATTAAAATATATATTTTTATTTTGCACATTATTTTTAATTATAATATATACTATTTACCATAATTTATATATTGATTTTTCATCATTATTATAATGCGTCCCTTCAATATTAAATATTAGTAATTTTTTTAAAAGTAATATAATACTCTGTAATAATTAATTAGCTCAGTATTTTTTTTTTTTTTTTTTTTTTTTTTTCCTGTATAATTTAAAAAGTGTTTTGAAAACTTGTTTCTAATTAAAATATTATTATTTATTAAAATAAATATTTGTTTAAAAATTTATTATTATATTAAAGTACTTGTTTTAAAAATTATTATAATTAAACAATATAATAGGTTTATTTTTATATTTTATTAATATCTAAGTTATATTATATATTATATGAAATTATTTAAAAAGATATATGTTTATTGTAACATTTATTTGAAATGATGTGTGCCCAAACACTGACTGTTTTCAGACAGGTTTTCGAAACGTTCCTCCATCAGTTCACAGCAAACTCACTCCGGCGGAGTCAGACGCCTGCAGTCTCTCATGAATCTGGTCTTTCTGGACACAGAACGTAGTTAGATCCTAAATCAACTGATTTTAACAAACTATTTTGGCTTTTGCGGCTCATTACTGTATAGTCTTGGGAGTTTGATTACGACTCATATTGCCAGGCTCCTGCTATTTGATTAATAGAGTATCATCCCATATCTGGCGGTGTATCGGGGATAGCTGCAGGAGTGAAGAGACACATATCTGAAGTATCTGTCTAAATGACATCAGGTCGTTCGGTGGCTTGTACACACCATCTGGATCTACTGACAATCCTATGGAGTTGCAAAATGTGAACTGTGGTATTTTTCATTGCATTTACATTATTGACTTAGATACCATCAACATGCAAATCAGTAAATGTCAGTGTGCATTTGGGTCTTCATTGATCATGAATTGATATGTTGCTTCTCATTACAATAATATTAAAGACTGACTGTGTTTATATTATTTATAATAGTTATATTTACTATTGGAAAATGTTTTTAAATGTCAATTTATTAGAAACATGATTTTGTGTATAAAACATTATAGGCATTTTTAAATCAGATATTTATGCATTTATGTCCAATTGTGTTTCTATTTATTTATTTAAAATTTTCAACACAAATTATGTGTTGTGTTTGATAAATAATTTCATGGTTGTAATGATATTTTTTAAACATGTTTGAATGTTTGGCTCCTTTGTTTTGCTTTTTAATTTCATAGACAGCAGTTTATGACTTAATGCAGATATTCTATTAGTGTTTTTTACCTTGTATTTTTTACTTCAGTATTTTCTTCAATATTTGTGTGACATTTCATCTCTCACACACACACACCCATCCTTTCATCCACACACACACACCCACACACACACAGCCACAGACACACACACACACACACACTCACATCCATCACACTCACACACCATCCTCCTCACACACACACACACCATACACACACACACATCATATACACACACACACACCACACACACACATCACACAACACACACACTCACATCATCCATCACACACACACACCACACACACAGACACACACACACACACACACCACACACACACACACCACACACTCACACACACACTCTCACACACAAACAAACACACACACACCCACACACACCACCACACACACACACACACGCACGCACACACACACACACACACACACACACACACACGCCCACACCCACACACACACACACACAAACACCACACACACACAAACACACACACACACACAACACACACACACACACACCACACACACATACACACACACACACACACACACACAAAGTTTGTACTTGCAAGATTCTTTCATGATGTCAATCATATTTTTACAACGTGATACACAATATTTTCCACAATAAAAGCCTACTGTATATGCCTATTAACTTTTTAAAAGTTTTTTTTTATTATTTATTTAATTTTGGATTTTTAATCATTTTAATATTTATCTCTCCGGACAAGGGGTAAAATCTGCATGGAATACAATATATTATTATTGATTTATTTTTTTATTATTATTAATCAAAACCAACGATTATTTTTATTATTATTTAATTTTACTAAATAAAAATGCTAATAATAAACATTAATTATTATTAATGTTACTGTTATTGTTATGCATATGTTACATAATACATCTTCAGTCTTCACCAAACATTTCGGATCACTATTAATAGAAATAGGACCTCGTGGCGCAACGGTAGCGCGTCTGACTCCAGATCAGAAGGTTGCGTGTTCAAATCACGTCGGGGTCAAAGTTTTCATCTTCACTCTCCAAGCTTATTAAGTACTAAAATTAATAGCGCATATTATATTCCGAGTATGATTATGAAATTCAGTCACATGTTGGCAGTAGGCCTACAGAATAATAACAATAATTACACAATTCTATAAGAATTCTAGCATCTAGCAAATATTGAAACGGTGGTTGATCTTTGACAGGACAAGATTACGTTTATTCTATTGAAAAAATGTTTTACAATGCCAAGATGACATGTAGAATGTAGACATTAATATAAAATTTAGATATTTTCACCATAAAATATCATTATTAAATACTTACATATTACTTTCATTTTATTTACA
Organism: Sinocyclocheilus anophthalmus; assembly: GCA_018155175.1. NCBI lineage: Eukaryota > Metazoa > Chordata > Actinopteri > Cypriniformes > Cyprinidae > Sinocyclocheilus > Sinocyclocheilus anophthalmus. The sequence continues at coordinate 4,626 of JADLZN010007458.1, forward strand.
AAAATTTTGATAACATTAAAGGGGTCATATGATGCGATTTCAATTTTTCCTTTCTCTTTGGAGTGTTACAAGCTCTTGGTGCATAAAGAAGATTTGTAAAGTTGAAGACTAAAGTCTCAAATCCAAAGAAGTATTCTTTATAAAAGTTAAGAGTCAGCTACGCCTACCTAAAACGGCTCCGTTCTAACACGGCCTCACATATCTACCTCACTATGTGGGAAGATTTGCATAACGCCGCCCAAATGTTCACGCAAAGAAAGAAGGCGTAACTTTTATTCTCGCTGTAGTATTGTTGTTGCTGCCGCCATGTCGTGAAGACGCTGTGTTTCGTTGTGAAAGTGAAACTACTTTGTTTGGTCTTCCAAAAGAGGACGATATCCGCTTCGTCATGCCTGGAGCTGATCCGTGCTGGTCGCTGAGGGAATACATCAACTTAGTGCTGTGGATCACCGGCACATTTTCTGGAGGAACTGTTTACGATCCCGGGAGAGTACCGTTAGAATCAAGCCGCAGTTTCTTTCTGAATCAATAAGTACGTTTTCTTTTAAATGATTTGCCACTGATGATTCTAACGCGAGTTTTGGGCAGTGTGGAGTTGCACTTGTTGTTTGTCATTTCTCCAATCACAAATGCAGACATGGTTTTATGTTTACGCGGCACGATGCAACGCAAGTAAAAAGAGTATATGTCATTATAATCAGTAATTATGTCCCTTCTGGATGCAACAAATGCCTCGTTTATCATGGGTTTGAATGTTTTTGAATCATCGCTCCGGCCGGACACGGCATCACAGTATGGTGAGGGCGTAACATTTCCATCACAGGCTTGAGGAATTCGGCCAATCACAACAAACTGGATAGCTGGCCAATCACAGCACAACTCCCTTTTTCAGAACGATGAGCTTTGTAAAAATCTATGTGTTTCAAAAAGGCGGGGCATAGAGGAAAAATAATGTACAGTATGTGGAGAATAATGTGTTTTTTTTACTTTAAACAGCGTAAACACATTTCATTACACCAAACACAAAATAATGTTATTTTTAGCAAAATCATATGACCCCTTTAAATATTTACTGCCGTACATGTGCAGGTCACTAGATGGCGCTGCAGCACAATAAACGCACCAGCTTCACTTCCACATCAGCCTGAAAAACAAGAGGTTTGAACCTGACACGCAGTGCTATTAATAGACAGGAGCAGCTGTCCTATAGGATAATTCCAGGAGGTGCAACACAAGCCTCGTGGCGCAACGGTAGCGCGTCTGACTCCAGATCAGAAGGTTGCGTGTTCAAATCACGTCGGGGTCAAATGTTTATTCTTAGCATTTGGATCTACAGACATATATTTATAAAACAATAAGTGCAGAGAACGTAAATAAGATCTCATTCTGAAATCCAGAGGAGCAGATCTTACCTTCATACAGGTGTGGGGCAGTTCATGTGGATATTAAATATTCAGAGAGAGTGCCTAAAATGCCAAAGAGGTATTTTAGAGTAAACATCAGTGTTTTGGATCTATTTTTTTTCTTCGTTCATTGGATTTAAAATGTTTGTTTTTTCTCTCTCCTTGCACTTGTGCTCCTGCAATAATATACATCTTTCACTAGGGGTCAGTGTGTATCAGTTGTTGTTTTTTTGCACAGGACAATTAAACATTATGCAAATCATAGATTTCAGTCACGTGACTGGCTCGGAGGGCAAAACATCCCTAGAACTGCCGTCGTTTTATCATCCGTTTCTAACCACTGTTATTTAAAACGCATTTAACAAGAAGAGAATCGAAGATATGTGAACAAACGGCAAGTTTCGGCCACTTTCCGGACCATGCACATCATCGCCAAACAGCGGGACAGTCTAAACATTTATCATGGCAGTGATAATTAAAGCTCAAATTTACACCTGGATGATGATGCATACTATAAGGCAATCAGATGCACCTAGAATTGGACATTTACGAATGAATAAACATTCACATTCACTGTACACACACACAAACTTAAAAATGTGCATTTTTATTGCAATAAAGACGTAAGGTCACAGCCTCCCAGGGCACATTACTGCACAGGCTTCAGGGCTGAAGCCTATTGCCTACTCACTGGAACGTGGCCCACTGAACTGAAGGGAAATTATAAGGTTTTTGAATAATATTTTTTATCTGGGAGTTTGCAGTCCGTGAAATCAGCGTTCTGTACACAACTCATGTTCAGAGCGACGCCATTGGGTTGTATTAGCTTGTTTGTTTGATCTACCGATGATGACTAAGTAATATTTTTGTGTGATTTTGGTGTTTAAAAAATCCATATCTGTAACTTTTAAAAGGCCAGAAAGTTTTGATGGCATTTTCCTTCCTTTCATATAATGCCCGTAATAAATGTAGTGTTTTACTTTAGGTAACGGCTATGCCTTCTGCTGTTCCCAAGCCCACCTTGTGTCCAAGAGTGAATTTTTGCATACTCCTCTTATTTCCACATGTTATGCAGAACAGTGTTGTGAATCATTAACTGGCATATTAACAAGACAAAACCTAAATTTGCAACTAATGTTAGGAATCTTAAAAAAAAGAAGATACTGTAAATGCGGTAGCCCAGGGCCTTTGTTATCTTAGGTGCCCCTGCAGCCCGCTCCGGTGACTTTCCATTCTTTTTTTTTTCAACTGCTTACATTTTCTAAACTTTACCTCTTTTTCTCAAAACTTAGACAAATCCAAGAATTGCACACACAAAAATGCAGCACGATTCAATAATCACAAGCATGGAATCTCAAAGCACACATTTGCAAACACCTTTGCCATTATATTAATTCCTGTTAGGTTTTTGTGTGCTATATAGAGAATTGTGTGTTGTGCTTTGCAAAAAGTGTTTTATGAAATTGAAAACGGAGCAAAGGCTGATTATTATTATGGTTGTGCAGATTTGGTGTGTGCGTCTGTCTGCTGTTGAGGCAGCTTTTCAGAAATTGTGAGACAAATAAAGGTTTTGTGTGTAAGCAGTTGGAAAAAACTGTAATTTGAATTTATTTCGACATGCAATTGGACGATTTGTTTAAAAAAAAAAGCAAACGTGAAATTAGCCTATATGGAATAGCCTATAGAGATTAAACTAGATTTATAATATTTTCATATAAATAATGTTTTTTTTAAACTACAACATATAAAATGCATATTTAAATGTGTTATGCTCACGCTGTTATAAATAACGTTTTTCTTCATATGTGCATGTATTTTTGGATTGAAATAAATATGTGGAGGGCAAAATATATTTGTATTTTTAAAATAGAATTTTTAATTATAATCTTTTTTAATAACCAATGACCTTTAATGGCCTTTTTATTTACCATTTTGAAATGCCAGATGGGACAAAAACTGGTTTCAGTTTAAAGTGTTCATGCTGCCTTAATGTTTTAGGTTTAGAGAAGCTGAAGTGTAAGTGTGTTTGTGTCTGACTCTATTACTGACGTGTGTGAGGCTGTGGAGCAGGTGATGCTCATGTCCTTGACTCTCTCTCTCACACATGCTCTCCGCTCAGCACCTGATTTCAAAGGCAGGTGTCACTGCATTACACCGAACACAAGCACGCTAGCCACGTGCTAGAGATTGACCTCATTTAGACTGGCACAGCTATACATTAGCGAGGGCAAGATCTATTGCTTCAAACACTTCATATACTGCAAGCAAAGCATCGCATCCATAGCACTGTCGATGGGTCTAATGATTTATGTTAATGTGTTGTCTTTATATAATATGTTAATGTGTTGACTATACTATATAAAGTGCTTGAGTTAGGTCATGCCACGACATCTGAATTCAAATTAGAATTAGAACTATCAAATTACATATTTGATAGTCTGAAAAATTATTTTAAATCCAATATCCTTCAGACATCTGTGAGGAGAGTTTTTGCTAGGTGGGCTGCATGATTTGGGGTAAAAATTTTATTGCAATTTTTCTGGGGGAAAAAAGAAGAGAAAGCAATAAAATGATTATATATCAATATTGTTTTATAAATATAATATAATAAATTATTTTATCATTATTTGTCATTTTGTATATTTGGCATTTATAATAATACCAATATATTAAAATGAATAATAATGTCACTATTCTTATTACTAAATCAAATATAACAAATGGCTAAATCAAAACAAAATAGACTATTACTATTGTAATATTTCCTGAAAAATACAAAGTATTTTTATATATTTTAATAATAATCATGATGAGAGATTCTATTTGTTATTAATATAATTTAATATTATATTATTAACTAATATATCATTTACCAATAAAAAACAATTAGTATAGTATTATACAATGTACTAACAACCTTATTATTGTGCAGTATGATTATTAAATAACAATATAAAATAAAGTTGATAATAATAATAATTTTACATACATTTTACATAAACTGTAAAATTACATAAATTTTACATAAACTGTAAAATTACAGTACTAATATCCAATACTGTCTTAATTAGCAGATAATGTGCTGCTTGTGTGTAAAAGAACACAGACAGTGCCACACCTCACTCTGAAGCATGCAGTGCATTTACTCTTTTAATTACTAAAATAGTTACTTTAATTTACTAATCACATTATATCAACACTTCGGTTTGTATTAACTTTAAACATTAATCATGCAGCCCTAATGCTAGTTTTTTTTTTTTTTTTTGGATGCAGCTACCATATTACTACTATTATTCTTGCAGTATGCAGAATATAATACATATGGCATGTGAATGCCTGCATGCATAAGATACCTAGCTATTACTCACTCCACACATTTGTCCTGGGATAATGTCTGTGGTTGCACATACTATTTTTAAACCATAGGAGGCAGTGCAGCGTACAGTATTCAGCCAGCGTCTCATTCTGAAAATAGTGATCTTGTTTTTGATTTTCTCTTGGCACACGCATTTAATGACATGATTTATACGTTGGCTGTCCCAGCTTTTAGGAAGGCCCAGTATTTCACAGTTAATCCTATACATTCTCATGTTCAAATCAATTGTTATTTTGAGCCCACAGTTTGTCCAGTAAACAAAACACTAGATATAAACAGCACATTTAAATGTATATTATTAAAAAGTATTTTCCTATATAATTTAAATAAATCAGCAAGTACCAGTTATGTAATTTATTGGTACTTTTTGTAAGTTCCCACTAGTTGAGAAACTTGAAGATTCGAATCAACGGAACCAATTGTTTCGTAAAATGATTCACTGTTTCGAAGCGCTCGAAACACCTGCAGGTAAAACAAAACAAAACAGTGTAAATACAACAAAAACTCATGCCAAACATGCATAAAAACAGCTTTTAAAAACCCATTGCAAATGTTTTATTGAAAGTATAATATATTAAATGCAATTAACAAATCATCAAATACTATAAATATGACTGTCTATATCATCTTATCTTTTTTATTGATTTGCAGGGCTTGTTTTGTTTGTTTAATGGAGGCTTGTCTAAACAGGCCATTAGGAGACTAACCACTACTCTTCCTTTTAATTGCACAAATAGAGGGGGAGGAGAAAGAGGGGGGGTCGTTTAAAATTTTACAATTTACAAAACTGACCGAGATCAGGAAAAAATTATAGACACTGCTTCATGTTCGCCTCTGTGCAACAGCAAACTGCGGAATTTCTGTCAGGGGGTCTCCTGCTAATGACGTCATACACCCTCGATTTCTGGTTTTGTTTTGCAGAAAACATGGAAACACCAAAGACGTTTTAATATGTTGTGCGTTTTAATAGACTGGTGACGACCACACAGAGTAGCATTATAACAGATCTTTCTAATGTATCTAGTATGATAAAACAGCGATGCTTTTTTTTTACCCCACATACGCACGACCGGAAGTATCGGAAGCGCTCGACTGTGGCATAATACAAGCCCCGCTGCTTTACCCCACATACGCACGACTGGAAGGAGCGGAAGCAGTTGACTGTGGCATTATAAAAGCTCCGCTGCTTTACCCCATATACGTACGACCGGAAGGAGCGGAAGTGGTCGAGTGTGGCATAATAAAAGCTCCGCTGCTTTACCCCACATACGCACGACCGGAAGCAGCGGAAGCGGTCGACTGTGGCATAATAAAAGGTCCGCTGCTTTACCCCACATACGCACAAACCGGAAGCAGTGGAAGCGCTCGACTATGGCATAATAAAAGCTCCGCTGCTTTAACCCACATACGCACGACCGGAAGCAGCTGAAGCGGTCGACTGTGGCATAATAAAAGGTCTGCTGCTTTACCCCGCATACGCACGACCGGAAGGAGCGGAATCGCTCGACTGTGGCATAATAAAACTCCGCTGCTTTACCCCACATACACATGACCGGAAGCAGCGGAAGCACTCGACTGTGGCATAATAAAAGCTCTTCTGCTTTCGAGCCGTGTGTCACGCTCGTTCAGCGTCCTCGTTTCGCTTTGACGGCTTTCAGCCTTAACCTGCTTCATTCTACTACGTTAATAAATCATTAGCTCATCAATTAACATGATTTCTACCCGAGTCCCGTCTGATTGCATCGGCTGTGGGGATGAAGACCACAACTCCCATGATTCCACACTCAGTTACAGCGTCATCAAACTACGCCTTTGTCTATTTGTTTATTTTGAATATGCGCCCTCTAGCGGCGAAAAAATTACATATTGTGCCTTTAATTTGTATTTATATAATATAACAATATATATTCTATGTAAGTTACACCTTCTTTCTTTGCGTGAACATTTGGCGGCGTTATGCAAATCTTCCCACACAGTGACATAGTCATGTGGGGGCTTGTTTAAACGAGGCATTTTAGGAGGGGGTGGACCTGTCTTAACTTTTAAATAGAATATCTCTGTGGGTTTGAGACTTTAGTCTTTGCAAATTTAGGGATCTTATCTATTCACGAACATTTTGTAACACTCCAAAGAGAAAGGAAAATCTTATTTTAATCGCATCATATGACCCCTTAAAAATCGCATCATATGACCCCACAAAACAATTTTATTGCTCTCCTAGGTTCCACGCATCAATCTTCCCCCACGCAGCTGCACTTCCACATACATCAGTTACCTGATTGTGAAAGATGTTCACTAATAAATGATCACTATGCCAAAAGACAGAAGCCCTCTGGAGCCCAGGGAAGAAAACAAAAATAAGAGAAGAAGAAGAAAAATGGTACAAAGACAGAGGTAATGTGATGTAAAGCATGATGATGATCATATAAATAAACTAGCCCTTAAATGCAAGAATGTTTCGCCAATCATTATTACATATTCGGGTCTTTAGCGACCCGGACCTAAATATCTCTAACTGCTGCAATAGTAAAAAACTCTCTTGATATTTTAAGAAAAATTACAGAAGAATAAAATAAAGCTTATTTTGTTACCTTTTGAAACTTAATAGGGTTCAGTTTGAGCAGATGATTTTGTCATCGTCAGAGCGCACTTCCCCAGCCTCATATTCACGATCTCAACCACATTCTCAAAACTATCGTTTTCACTGACTTCAAATTCAATATTTTGATCACTGGCAGCTTATTCACCACATCCACCATCAAATGACAGTCACATTTATATTTCATAGCGTACAGTAATTGCTCTGCAGTAAAGCCAGTCAAACCAGTTCAATTTTTGCTGATGAAATTCGTTTGTTTTATGCCTGCGGTAAATATCAGTGAAACATCACGTCATCATTGTGTATCAAACAATGCCACCTTGAGGAAAAAAGATGCATTGCACATTGAGTCATCAGATATGCAAGCAGGAAAAAATACACTCCCACCTTACATAGCCTACTTGTGCTCAAGCGAACCCTATACATTTTTTTCAGTCTTTCTTTTATATTTTACTATTTTTTTCTTGTCATATTGTTTATAATGAATAGATTGAGGAATACTAAGGAAGTTGAACTTTAAACAATGAAGGAGGGAGAAGGTAGAGAATGATGTCCCGGGTCGCTAAAGACCCGAGGTATGCATTTAAGGGCTCTAGATGAGGTAAAAGTTTGTGAACAAACTTTATTTTGGCCTATTCTAGAAAGCCTAATCTAAAAGTTTAAAATAGGATAATAACAATGTCTGGAGTCCCAGGGATCCAAGATTTTGTAACATAATCGTGTCATTTTTCATGTCACATGATAACGGTTTAATATTTTTACGCTATAGTTGTGTAGTATTTGGGGATTTATGGTATTTTTAAGTTGAATTGGCTAATTTAGTAATGTTTGTTTATAACTGTGGGCTTATTAAACTAGTAAAATTCACTTTAAAGATGTACGTTCTCAGTTCAATTCATGGTGATAACATTAGAATGGGCTAGTAGTACATTGCTGCCACCTACTGGAAATCAAACACTTTTCAAATTTATTTTGAAGATTAAACAGTAGCCTACTGTAAACTAGGGAAGTGTTCAAATGAATACAGTTTTGTGCAGGAATACCAGATGTAATTATTCTTGTTTAATTGTGTTTAATTTATAAAGTGACTTAGGCAGTACCTATATTTTTATAGTTTCACTGGAAACAATTTAAAATACGGTTAATTTTCCATTACTAACATTAACGAAAATAATAAATACTGTTACAAATGTATTGCTCATTGTCAGTTAATGTTAGTTAATATTCATAATGTTAAGTGGGCAATGGGCCCAGGTTAAATCTTATCATAGGGCACAAATTGGCTAGGCCGGCCCTTGGAGCCACCTATACTTGGCAGGTGATTTATTACATGTAAAATTGTATGCCCTGAACATATATGACTTTATTTGGAGCAATTACTGTATTTATGAGTTGATAAGTACTTACATGAGATCGATTCGTGTCAAATTAATGCAGGTATAAAAAGATAATTAATGTCACGACTGTATACACACACACACAACACACACCACACCACATCACATACACACACACACACACCCACTTACTCACTACACACCAAACACACCACACACACACTATACACAACACACATTACACACACACAGACACACATACCACACACACACACCTATACTCACACACACACGCCACATCACACAAACCCACCACCCACACACACACACACACACACCCACCGATACCTGCAGATGTAAGGAGGCTGCCGGATCAATGTTATTATAGTTAAATACAACTATAAACAATTTATTACTTCAAATAAAATAAAGTTGAAAATGTAAAATAGAAATCAAATAGATTTAAAAAATAGATAGTTAAAATAGATTTTTTTAGTTAATTTATGTCATAAAACTATAACCACCTTTCCACTTATTACCAAAATTACTAAAACTAAGACAGAAATGAACATGAAAACAATATACCGACATTTGAAATGCATATATTAAACCCCAAGAAAATTTACTGAAACTTTAAATAAAAGCAAAGATTTAAATTAATCGAATATTAATAAAAACTATAATATTATTTAAATGATACTAAAATAACACTGTTTGCCACAAAATCTACATAAAATAATGTAATAATATAAATAACTTAAATGATTATCAATATGTTAATTAGTAAAGATTTCCAAACCTAACTAACCCTAAAATCATTTTGTTTTGCATAGAGAGAAAAAAACTTATGAAACACAGTTCCACTTAATGTAATAAAATACCAGTAAGACATAGTTGTAAAAAAGCTTAAAAATTGCAAAACACTAATGAAAAAGTTATATCAAATATCAAATATTAATATCAAAATAGTAATAAAAGCTATAATAGTATGTGAAATGTTTAATAAATTATATAAGCATTTAATTAAATAAATTCTAAAATATTCAATTTTTAATATGCTAATTAGTATAGATTTCCAACCCCAACCCTAAAGTTTTATTTATCTATCTATTTATGTATTTATTGCTTGCTTTATATTTTGACTTGGTTAGATACACAGATGTGGTTTTTATCATGGTGAGGACTGTCCATTCATGTTTTGTACTAAGCTAACAATATTGTCTATCCTCTAAACCTAACCTTCACAGAATCCTTTATGTTTTTTCCATAAGATGTTATTAGTCTATTTTCATTGTGTGGATTGTTTGCCCACACTGCGGACACAAATCACTGAAGATGGGCTGCACGATTATGACACAAATCATAATTGTCGATTATTCCCTTGAAATTGTAATTACAATTATCACAATTTACATTGAATGATGTTTATACCATTGTTTGATGCAACTGCATGCCGTATTTTTATATGAAAATAAACAAGCTGAAAAACCTTTAGTGCTTTTCTATATTATTAAGCCTTCAAATGTCAAATATACATCAGATTGGTTTCTTCTTTAAATTATAAAAAAGTGAATGGTATTATAATGTTTTACTAAAACTAAAACAATGGAAAAACCTTTAAGATAACATGTAGAAAGAAAAAAACATATCTTAAGCTTGCAGAATAACATAAGTGGACTTTGAAAGATTAGTTGCTGCTTTGAACGATTACGTAATTTTGGCATCCATAATTGTAATCGCGATTAGAAATTTGATTAATTGTGCAGCCCTACACTGAAGCTCATATGTTTGTGTGAATGTGAATGTTTCTAATGACAAAGTGACATTGAGAAAGTAACGTGGAGTAAAGAAAACAAAGGAGTGTGTGTGTGTGTGTGGTGTGTGTGTGTGGTGTGTGGTTTGGTGGGTGTAAGGCAGCGGCACAACTGTTACTTTCAGAATTGACAGATTAAATTCCACAGACTAATTCCACTCAAACACTTTTATAAGATATATGATCCAAAGATTAGCAGGTCTAAAATACATGCATGCACCGCACAGAATGCATGTGATGTCTTCTGAAACTTTAACTGCCCGCAGAGCACTTATCCTTCACACAGCGCCCTAAAGTAAACTAGTCAACATCCATGGATGGCGACAGTAAATTATGTATAGTAAAAATGGTAAATAACCCAGCCAATAATCTCAAATATCGAACACACTTGGAGCTCTAACTTTTTAAAACATATTTTTTTTTTTACTTGTGTAAATTATAGTTTACTATATAATGGGGAATGATTGTGCTGTCTTTATAATAAAAGATATATATAAATATAATATTAATAATCAAAAGTATGATCTATATTTGTATATATAATATATATTATATATATATATATATCTGCAAAAGTTAATTATTCTATATTTAAATTATATCATATAATTATTTCAATATTATTTTTATAATTAATAATTTGGTATAATGACAGATATTTGAATTGTAAATTTGTATTTAAAATTTGTAATAATTTATTTACAAGCACAGTTTAACTGCCACATATATCAAATATATGCATGTTTTTACAGACATGCTACTCGTTTTTATTTATTTATTTTTGGTAACTAGTGCAGCTGCTGTAAATACTTTTTCCAAAAGCTAGTTTGACTGTTAACGTCTTTTAATGATGAGTGACTTGTATTTCATATATTATTACTGGTCACTTTGCAGTGTGTTCACCTTTGATCTACTGTAATGAGTGATGCTCCTGCTGACGAGAGGCCAGGGTTTTCCTCTCTCCTTCAGAGGACGGGAGGGAAACACGTTTCCGAGTGTTTATACAGTCCGGTATCATCAACCGAGCTGTTCTCCTTCTGCAGTTTTAGTGTGTTCCATATAGACAACTGTTTCTGCAGCCCTGACCATTTCTACTAAAATCTCTAAATTGGGTGCATTTCATCCGTCTAGATAGCTTCTTTTCTTTATTTATATTGTCAGCTCGGTATTTATTTGTGATTTAATGTCTTTATTTATCTTCTTCACTCAAAATAAATAAACAGATATTATTTATGTATCAAACCCATTTTATTAACCCAGGGCTTGCTGCTTGACCTCGATGTATCAATTCACATCGTAATAAACAACATGATTTAGGATAAACTAAATTATTCCTTATGTCTTTCTTTCTTTTTTTGGGGGGGTGGGGGGTGGGGGGTGTGAGGTTTTTTCATGAGTGCGGCGCCAGACTGCCAATCTTTTCTACAAATATAAATACACGCAGAACTTCACCATAGACAGAAGTAGACCAGACGTGTGTGTGTGGTGTGTGTGTGTGTGTGTGTGTGTGTTTGGTATGTTTATATGGCGTCATTGAGCTGCATTACTCTGAGAACAGAATAGCCATCTTCACAGCACCTAATCCTTAATACATGTGTCCTTGTGTGTTCTCTCAGTGTGGTGTGTGGTGTGTGTGTGTGTTTGTGTGTGTTTGTGTGTTTGTTTGTGTTTGTGTGTGAAAAGCCAGTGTGATACCTGTCTCCAAGCTAAATGACCTTCCTAACCTACTTATTTAATGTGTGTGTGTGTGTTTGTGTGTGGTTGTGTGTGTGTGTGTGGTTGTGTGTGAGAGTGTGTGTGTGTGTATGAGTGTGTGTGTTTGTGTGTGTGTGTGTTTGTGTGTCATTTGACCCAGTTTGTGGTCCGTTACATCACTCCTGTGATGTGTCTGTCTGTGCATTTGTGTTTCTGATGTGCTGCCTTTATTTGGCCAAAGTGTGACATTGGAAACGCCCTCCTCACTGTTTCTAGTGACCATGTGCCCATCTCTGCACTATATGTCGACTATAAAAGAGCCACTTGTCTTACACACAACGCGGTTCATATCTAGAAACATTACATACAGACAAACTCAATCATCAAAATGCCTTCAAGCACAAGAATTATGGCACCTCAAATCAAGAAGACAGGTA
>JADLZN010007459.1:0-42500 GCA_018155175.1 Sinocyclocheilus anophthalmus
AAAGAAAAAAAAAAAAAAAAAAGGATAAAAAAAAAAAAAGGGACTTATGATTGGGTTATCAATGTGTAGTAGGAAAAACACAGTAAGCCTTGAATATTTAAACGTGCCGATTATTGACTATGATGCTGATGCTAAGAAATGACAGTAAACTAGTGATAAATGCACGAAGCAGTAAGTATGCTAGAATGCAAAGGTCTATCACTTTGAATAAGCAGCCAAATCACAAACACTCCATCTTCATAATCCATCATCCTTACGATGTCAGAGTAGGGACCTGTAAATATCCGTACGAGGAGCAATTGAGACTAAAAAAATTAGGGAGAAGTGGGAAGGCAAGAAACAAAGAGCTGGTGGTAAGCCCTCGACTCAATGAGAGTGCTAGTGGCTTCAGCTACCACAAACCTGTTATACCTAATAGCATGTGAGAGCTGAGAACCTGCACCCAATCAAAGGCCTATCACCCACTGATTGGGCCCCCATACACAGCGGGGCAAGCCACAACATAATCACGGCCCCGCGAGGTGGAGGTTTGGGTCATTTGAGTAGGAAAACAAACAGCAAATCAAAGCTGGCCTTTTTTCCCCGTCTGTTTCTTTTTAATTTGCATCTACAAACAAGGCTTTCATTAGACTCCTGCCGTAATGCCCCATGCAGCAACCGGTAAGATGTAGGATTGAGTGTTCTGTGTATTTCTGCCACAAGATTTCCTGTTCTCTCTGCATTTTTGTCTTCCCCAGGGTAACTATGGGATGTTCGGGGCTGCGCCCTTGTCCTCGGGCAAGCTGGTGTCTTGAATTGTTGGGATCACAGGCTTGTGAAGTCATTACGCTCTGATCAATGGCATTCTCCGAGGGGCTGTGGACACAGTTGTGGTGTGAGCTGTGTGATTAACACCAGCTCATCACAAAGCTCAAAGGACTCAACACACAAATTAACATGAAGGTGAGAGTGGCTGCAACCGTAAATTAAGATGGGCAGAGGGAAACGCATAAAGAAGTTATGGTGCTTAATGGTGTTTATGAAAGCAGGCCCGCACAGAGAGGACATCCCAAAAGACAGTGGTCAAAAAGAGGTAACCTACACCTACAAGTACCCCCCCCCCCAAAAAAAACAACTATAATAGAAACCAAGAAAACTCAAAATAGAAATAGAACCTCTACAATGTATATCATGAATTTTTAAAACCAGATCAAACAAGTGAACACTATTAAAGGCCAAATAATAGCAAATGCATTCCTTATGTCCTAACTATAAAATTAATATGTTATCATTAATTTTAACAATAATTGAAAACCATGGTTTGGTTTGGTTAGGGGGGTCATATGATGCTGCTAAAAAGAACATATTTTGTGTATTTGATGTAATGAAATGTTTTTATGCAGTTTAAGGTTAAAAAAAACCTATTGTTTTCCACATACTGTGCATTATTGTTTTTCCTCTATGCCCCGTCTTTCTGAAACTCATCGATTTTTACAAAACTCATCGTTCTGAAAAGCGAGGTCTGCTGTGATTGGCCAGCTATCCAATGCATTGTGATTGGCCGCATACCTCAAGCGTGAGACGGAAATGTTACGTCACTCACATACTGTTGATGCCGTGTCCTGCCGGAGCGACGAGACAAAAACCTTAAAACCCTTATAAATGAGGTATTTGTTGCATCCATTGGGGACATAACTACGGATTATAATGACTTACTTATACTGTTGCTGTTAGTGGTATAAACGACATGGCTGGTTTGAAGAGGTGATGAACATAAAAAAATGTGAAGAATGGGAAAAAGAAAAAAGGGATCAAAATTAACCGAAAACAAATAACACCGAGTGGGGCAAAATAGCATGAAAAAAAAGTGTGATACGTACGGAAGAGTGAACAAACAACAAGCGGTTCTACTAAACTATAGGGGGGAAAAAAAATCAAACAAAGCGTGCTCAAAAACTCGAGTTGACAATGCGAAAGGGCGAAGTGGGGAAAGTCAAACGTTCATTATAGTACATAAAACAAACGCTTACTTACATCAGGTGATCAGGAAGCAGCCGGCATTGTAGTACCGGGACCGGGATCAGAAAAACATCTCCTCACAATAAAAGGAATGCTGCAAAACACATCCTGATACCTTGTAAAGATTGAACATTTGTCAATGGGACATTCATTGAACTTAACCCCTGATTTCTAGTGTTATCCTCTTTTGAGGAGCCAAACAGAAGTTGCTAAAAATCAAAAACTGTCACACGACACCGAGCAGCATAAACTGACGGGCGCGGCGTGTGATGAAGTCACTTAAGTCGATGACACAAAAAAGTGGCAAGAGTCTCCAGCAAGGAGAAGGAACCGGCGTGATCTTGCGGCACAAGCGCAGCAGTGTGAACGAAAGAACCCGGAGCTGGAAGACTGCGCGAGCGTGGTGCCAGGTTGCCATGGTGAAAGCCGAGTCAGGTGAGGTGCGGCACAGAAAGAACACGAATCTTATTACAATTTTCCATCGACAACACCAGCATGAATGGGGGATGTACGCGGCACAAGTGGCTGTGGACATACAAAATAACCAGATATCGTCCTCTTAATATTGGCCGCCAAACAAAGGAAATTTTCACAAGTATCACAACGAACGCACAGCGCATTGGCACACATGGGTAGACGCAGGCAAGCAATAATGCGTCGGAGAGATCACAAGGTTAAAACCCTTCTTTACTTTGCTGGGACCATATTGGTGGCTATCAATATAAGTCGAAGAGCAATTCACCACCAGGTGTCAGTTTGACATGTACAGTTGTGGAACTATGGAAATGGTAATAGTCAAATGCGAAGGACCGTAAATAAAAAAAAATTAAGAGGCGTGGTTTGACTCTAAAAATTACTTTAGAAAAGAGAATAAATCGCTCGGTGTTGGAGTTGAGACGGTTTTACTATCAGTTTGCAACTTATACAGAAATCAGTCGATTTATGGCAAACGCGAAGACAATAATAACGAACTAAACAAAGAGAACGTAAGAAAAAAAACAACATATGAAATCCACTAATGACCGCCTGTTAAAAAACCCATTCAAAACGCCGCAAACAAATTGTGCATATTTCAGATAATGACATTATCAGAGCGGTCAAATCGGGTATCTAAGAAAGTCTGAAGGTATGAAAACGCAAACATTTTTAAGGAAAAACGCAATTTCACGTTAAGTACGACACAGAAATAAAACATATATTTTTGTAAAGCTATATATTCAACAAGGATTTCTGTGCAGGAACTAGAATCGGTCATATCAAATGAAAAGCGACTTGGTGAGGCAGTGGGAGAGAGTCAAAGTGTCGTTAAACAAATGTCACTCTATAACTGCCGGCTTGACAAGGTCGAGACGCGGGGGGGTAGCGAAAAGGTGAAATTAGTTGTTTTAACAGTAAAAAGATGCAAAAAGACTGTTGGAATACTCCATTACTAGTGTGATAAAGTGTTTGATGACACACAGCTTCACACCAATATAAATGCAAAAGGTTAAGTGGATGAATACAGACAAAAACCTACAGCTTCACCAGGCTCCTTCAGTACGTGGCAAAGGAGGGAGGGCGTCCAAACACCAATAAAAAATAATAGTACGAAAAAAAATCATCACGACGAGAGATGCACTGCTAAAAAAAGGCCCGTAGACTAACAGACAATTAGGTGCAACAAGAGGAGAAAAATTGGGGTGCGTCATTGTGGTATGGAAAAAAAATAATGGCAGCAATTCAGATTATCCATAAGTCGAGGTGCCGAGCAGTATCTGAAATAATAAATATTAATCACCTAGAACAATAACAGGAAAAATATTCACAAAATCCTATTGAAAAAATGAAGACAAAATTTTCAGGTGAAGACAAATTCAAAGTTTGTGCCAACATCCCAAACTTCCTTTCTTTCCCAGTAACATTCCTTACAGTTGAAAATGTATGAATGATCAAAAATATATATATATATTTTAGCCAGAGAGGATACCATATTTAGTTTGACATGAATAAAACTGAGGCTCTGAGGCATGGAAATATATTCTGTTTAAAAATTAAATTAATCTGTGACGATTTCGTTGAACATGCGCTTGGTCAACATAATACCTGCTGCAGTGTCCTGAGAGATTGTATTTGTTCACGAAAGAAGAGGTAGTTTGGGATGTGTAGTATCAATATATTAAACAGAGTGTCACTAATTTATATAGAACTCTGCGGTGACAAGGTTTAAAAAACTGATTTGCAGATTAGACGAAGGTGAACACTTTTAATCTAGAATGGGAGCGTCTACCACAACACAAAAACTAAATAAAAAATAAGCTTTCCACAACGGGGGAAAAGATGACAACAAAAATCAGGCCATATAAAATGAACCATTAAAATAACCCGGCAGTTGTATCCAAATTGCGCTAAGAAGACGGTAGGACATTAGCATGAAAGAGGGCTAAATCCATAAACAGGAGCACCATAATGTGTCGGGCAGTCTGGTGAAACGCTAGCCACAATGCTAAAACTAATAAAAACCGGTAAAAAATGGCGAAAATTGTATAAGGTATTGACCAGCAGTTAGTGATGTGACCTAGGGACGCAGTGAGCAGTTTCACTAGTTATGTGGTACAAAGAATACACAACAAAGATTGGTGATTAGTAAAGAAAAAGACGAAAATCCAGAACATGTAAAGCGTAAGAACGAATAGGCCTTAAGGTAATTTATAAACCATAGAGAGCATATTGCATTGGCACTTTTTCCCACTCAAGCCGGTGTGATCGGCCAACAAAACATGTGTCACAGACACACAAATAATGTCATGATCCTCCAACGGGAATGGAGGGTATGCATCGTGATTGGCTGGTGGCATTCGCGACACGCAGTCGCTCTCATAGTCGCTTAAAGAGGAGAGTCTTATCCTGTTATTATAGGTATTAAGCTTTACTCGACGTAACAGGCTGCGTCGTCCTCTTTGTGCCCTCCATCAAACACGCAGGTCTTGAGAATTCTTTTTAATGTCCTTCTGCTCTGGATTCATCAGCGTTCAGTTTGCTCCCGTCCGCCTTGAAGGGGGGGGGGGGGGGGGGGGGGGGGGGGGGGGGGGTCATTCTTAATGATGTTTGCTTAATCATCCAAATCATGGGAAAAATAAAAACAAGGTCACCTTGTGCTTTGTTGTAGTGCTAGGTATTTTTAATTGATATCCTGTCTAATCATCTGTCTTGGCTGAGATAATTAGCCCATTAACGTTAATTAATCCATGTAGTAATGAGAACACGGGCACACCTCATCTCCCGTGGATCATTGGTAAGTTAATCAACTGCTGATTTTCAAGCCTGTGTAAATATCACACAGAACAGCAGCTTCATCCGCAATCTGGGCTAATGCACTCCTTCTGTCTTTTTAATTGACAAACAAATGCAAATACCCCCAGCCCTAAATGAGGCCTCTGTATTTGGGGAGGCGCAAAACATTAATAAACGCTTCTCTCAAGTTCTGCCCAAAATGATCCGCATGAACTTCAGGTCAAACTGAGGTTTTTACTGCAAACAGAGTGAGGGAAACGCTTTATGCCTGTTGAGTCTTTGTTTATTTTCTTTAATCGCTGGCATAAAGACTAATTAAACTTTGGTTATTGAATGCACAGCATCCAATAAAGCGAAAACTCAGCTCAGCGAGAGAGCAATTATATCTCAAATCACACGGAGTTGCTCACTCCTGTCCGTGACACACCAACTGGATCTGTTAGCGAAGAAAAACGTTCCGCTTCCGACAGAAAATTAATGCCTGACATTTTTGCTTTGAACGCTGGCTGTAGCGTTCATTGTAAAGAATAGTGATTTGCGATTGCAAGGATAAAAATAATACGTGAGGATATGTGAATCTCTGACATTAAAGAGTCCTTTCAGCAGATTGTGGGCTGAGGGTCGGGATAATAACTGGATAGAGAAATGCGAGGGTAAAATATAACAGATGTATGATCACGTCTTTAACCATGATGAGAATAATCGTGCGGCCCACCAGTTTGATGAGGTACCCAAGGAAGATTACAGGGAGCAGAGCAGAGAAACACTAAAGAGACACACAAGGAGAGAACCTGAGATATTATAAGGACAGAAAACACCTACTCAGAGTCCTTTTGACCACATGCCAACTATCTCACATTAGGCCTACAGTACAGAATACTTTGATGCTTTCAAAAGTCAAAACAAGCTCAAGCTGATTCTTTTTTAAACCCTTAATTAGCTTTTGTCTAGGTATCCATCCACTGAATCAATCAATCAATCAATCCGTAGCACAGTCCTATTTTGATTCGTATGTTAATATTGCCTACCTTTGATCGTTTGACATAAAATCACTCTCCCATCCACAGCACAACATTTAAAGGAATGCTTTCCCTTGTTATGTACTGACCCTCATGGTTGTTCTAAATCTGTATGACTGTTCTTTGGTCTGGGTCCCATAAAAGACTATACATTCGAGAAATGGCTGGTTTGTTTGTCCATAACACCTGCAGAGATAGAGAAGAAAGAAGAAACATGGAAACCAAAACTGTCTGGTGTACCAACAGTACACATCCAAGATATAATCATGATAGAAGGGTTAGTAAAGCGAGACGGAGCTGCTCATTTTTGGGTTGTCACTTTCCTTTTTAAAATTTTAACACGGCTGGCTAGCTTAAATGACCCTCACTGGAAATAGTCAGGTCAGAGAGGGTGCCCCTGTGTGAAAAAACAGTGCATAATATATCGGTTAGGTATGTTTTTGAAGCCCTGGTATCTGGTTTAAAGGGGTGACATATGACGCAATTGAAATTTTTTTCCTTTCCTTTGAAGTGTTACTAAAGTCTCAAATCCAAAGAATATTCTTTATAAAAGTTCAGAGTCAACCACGCCATCCTAAAACGGCTCATTCTAACACGCCCCCACATGTCGACATCACTATGTGGGAAGATTTGCATAAAACCGCCCAAAAAAAAAAAAATGTGCCGGCAAAAGAATAAGCGTAACGTTTTTCCCCGCTGCAAGGATTTTTGCTGGGGCCGCCGCCATTCGTGAGGCTGTGTGTGTTTGTTGTAAAGTGAAACTACGTTCGTTGTGGCCTTCCAAAAGAGGACGATATCCGCTTTGCCATGCCTAGAGCCGATCCGTGCTGGTCGCTGAGGGAATACATCAAATTAGTGCTGTCGATTGCCGGATCGGCTTTCACCATGGACGAAGCGAGTCCAGCCCGGGGTCGTCACATGTAGTTGCCACAAGCCCGCGCCACTCCGCATCCCCATCCCCGCTCACTCAAGCCTGCCGTGTGTGACGCTGTGTGTTTCGTTTTGAAAGAAAAAAAAAATACCAAACTACTTGTTTTTAGCCGGCCAAAAGATGACACGACTAGAAATCAGTGGTTAAGTTTTATTTACAACACTGTTGCAGAACAGTTCAACCAAATATTCAGATGTGTGCAGCACATTTTATGAGGACTGTTTCCTGATCCTGGTAGAGTAGACTTCAATGCTGGCTGTTCTGACTCACAGAGTGTAAGTACGTTTTATTTTAAAGGATTTGCCATTGATGATTCAAACGCAAGTTTGAGCAGTGTAGAGTAGCACTTATAGTTTGTCATTTCTCCGATCACAAAATGCAGACATGGTTTTATGTTTACACCGCGGCGCGATGCAACGCATAAAGAGACAGTATAAGTCATTATAATCCATCATTTTTGTCCCCACTGGATGCAACAAATGCCCGTTTATAATGGGTTTTAATGTTTTTGTCCTCTTCGCTCTGGCCGGGACACGGCAACACAATATGGTAAGGGGTGTAACATTACCGTCACACGCTTGATTACTCGCTCTATCACAATGCACTTGATACCTGGCTCAATCACATCACACACTTCGCTTTTCAACTTATGATCTTTGTAACATCGACAGCGTTCAGAAAGTGGGGCATAGAGGAAAACATATTCACATATGTGGAATAGTGTTTTATGAACCTAACCGCATAACATTTCTTACACCCAATACACAACATCATGTTATTTTACAACATCCATGACCCCAAAGATAGTTCTTAGTTGGCATGTGCTTGGGTCTAAGCACTAGCTCCTGCTCGGACCAATTCTAACCACTTATCACCGCTAGGACCATCTTAACCTCTGCCATACTTCAAACTTACCTAACCAGCATATGCTGTTTTTTTAATCAGGGCTAGTAAAGGATTTGCATTTGTTCAAGTTCTTGCAGTGCTATCAGCACTGTCATGATGCCATTAATAACATGGCATTTACTCAAGAACTGAGTGCCTTTGCACAAAGGTAGCAGGTTTCAAATGTCATACTTCCAGGGGCCTACAATAGCCGAACAACTGCTTTTAAGATAAACAGAAATGCTAACTTATACTGTAGTCTGCTCCTCCAGGCTTTATAGACCTTGTGTTAAACATCCACTTGAGTCTTGTAGTTGTCATCATGACCAACCCAGAGCTGTGTTGTTAAGCATCATCTATTTTTACTCCCTTGAAAGCTTATTATCTGGGCAAGATTTTAGATAGTCAGGAAATCATGAACCAATTGGGCTTGGATTACAAAAATAGATAAATTTTACATACAAAAAAGGGAGAGAGTTGCAGAAAATCTTAATGGCTTTTGGGTTGCTTATGATTAACTGTAATCATCTGTCACTTAACTTTATGAAACTGATGATCAAGATTTATGAAGCGCTGTCATTTGTAGCCAACTGCAGAGCAGCTGAAAACACTCTGTTAGGTCCAGGTGCATGAAATGCCGACGTGTGATATTATAGCATCTGTGAGCGAACATTTCAGCCGAAACATTCCCAAGAGCATAACCGCATCCTGTGATTGGCATTTATTTTAATTCATTTAAAGACTGCAAGCACACAGAACACGATGGTTATTGTGACACATTTAGACTCAGTTATTATAAAGCAACGCATTACATTAATTGTGTGGTGACGTCGTATCATAATGAACAGTGTATGTTGTCTTCCTCAGTCAGACGGCAGGGAAAAGAACAGGGTGACAGTATGCAAAGCTCACTTAACAGTCAGCGACCCACTCAACATTTTTATTTGTAGACCCATCCATCAAGTGGATGAATAATTCATACCTGCAGCCCTTTTACTGCCCGTTGAAGAAAGATTGCTTCCATTTTTATTTCTTTCTTTTCTCCTTTTCTTGCTCACACCGTTCTGAGCTTTCCAATTAAATTAAGGGCAGTGCAGCACTAAATCTAGTGTGCTGGAGTGTGTACATGACAATTAGAGGCTGTGAGTCAGGCCACTGGTGGGGCGAAGAGAGAATGACACCGGTGGGAATTCAGAACAATTAGCCAGCCGCCCAGCGCAAAAGATACATTTGTAATTAAAGCCCCTTTGCCTGGCTGAGGCCAGCAACTAGGATAGGTAGGTCTGAATTTAGAGAGACACAGAGCCGTGGGCTGTAATACTAGGTGCAAACATTACACACCCAAGAGGGAGATAAGCACTATTTAATATCTCTCAGTTTGTGAAACACTTTTGACAGCGGAGGCTTTGCTTTAGGCAATGTGAGACACACTTTTAGATGCCATGACCTGTAAACTGATATTAAATTGACTGTAAAATGTAGACCAAACTGTTTTTATGCTTATTTGTCCAAATGTGCTGCTTTTGATTCTTACACAAAGACACAATTTCAATCCTCTCTGTTTGTTTACTCGTTATTAATCTGTTTCAAAGGCACAGTTGTCTATTACAGCTACTGTTCGGGGTGATGTAGCACAGCGGTTAACTACCTAGACTGGTAATTGAAAGGTTAGATTTATATTTATAGAATTTATCAATTTATATTTTACCAGTACTTATTTATTTATTGGAGCTCCTATTTAATTCAATATTCAATTATCATAAGACATTGTACGAAATTTGTTCATACATAAAACCTTGCAAGTTTTTAATATTTGAAAAAATTGTTTTATATACTGTCAACAGTTTAATAAATGTAGATTTCAGTGTCTACCATAAAATGAAATCATCCTGTATAGGTTCAAGTGACAAGGTATGATCGATGAGCTATCACCACTGCACCCCTGGGCAAGACACTTGAACCGGGTTGCTCCAGAGGGACTGTCCCTTTAATAAATGTACTCTAAATGACTTTGGATGAAAGTGTTGCTAAATGACTCCTAATTACAACAGCTCTTGTGGAGTCTTTGCAACTTTGAAGATGAAGTTTTTAATCACTGTGCCATTATACCAACACAATACAAAACAGAAACAAATAGGTTCCCAAATAGCGCAAATCTTCTGCCCAAACCCACTCCATTAGGATAGGAAAATGTGTTTCAACATTAAAAAATACACACCATAAAAGCTATTAGGTTACCTCATCCTATACCCACGCTGTGGATCAGAGTTTGGCCCTGCTGGTAAATGCTGCATGGATGGCCAAAAGTAGCACAGCATTGAAAGTGTGAGAGTCTATAAAGCAAAGATGGCAACATCCAGGTCGCGTACTTCTGGGCTGCTCGCACCAGTAGCGCAATTGCCATTGAGATGAATGGGAATGCTAACAATGAAATCTCTCTCTAGGTATATTAGACCTCCTTCCTCTGTATAGAGTTCTCCAGAATCCTGCAGCTGCTCCATTAGCGATCACTAAGATTTCCGTTGAACAGAAGGCAGTTTCATCCAAAGTTTCAGAGATATTCTGCCAGCATCAGCAACTAAGAAACAGTTAAAGTTTTGAACAAAACTTGGAACCTTTGAAAATATATACATATATTTTTATTCCCAACTAGACGGTGACAGGCGAAAAACTTCATTTGAACCTTGAAGAGCCAGGCTACAATGCCAGATTATTATCACTATAACTATGCCCCTGAGCAAGCCACTTCTACCCCTGTCTGCTATTGGATGCTTTTAACTGTCCTTGTGCTCTGAACCATTTCACTGTCTTTCTGTAGGACTGAAGAATAAATATTTAAGAAACTATATATTTTTTTTGTACCAATCTGGTGAAGCGGGGTCAACATCAGCTAAAACATACAAGTAAATTTGCAAGAGAAAGAGAGAGACATTGTAAAAGGGCTCTTTCAGTTTTGAAGTATTTACTCTTTCTGATGACTTTTTCCTGAGATGTGCCTCACCATAGAGACGATGACTAAAGGGAACAGGATAAGAGCACTTGTGCAGCTGCCCACATTGCACTGCAATCACAACAGAATGTGCTTCTATTGCGCTCCTTCAATTAAAGTGCCTAGCGTATTGTTAATAACAGAACAACACAATAAATAGAAATACAGGTCAAAAAGAGTAGTCGGTAACATGTTAAAAAGAGTTTTACTAGAGAGCTATAGTTTTATTTCCATAAAACTTATATGAAATTCACTAAGAATTTTTTTTTAAGATTTATATTTTTGCCTTTATGACAGGATAGATCAGAACTCACAGGAAGCAAAGCAGGAGAAAGATGGGGGTGGGATCAGGAAAGGTCCTCGAGTTGGGATTCGAACTCGGGACGCCCTGTAGCGCAGCGGTGCTATATGTTGGCGCGCTGCCCAACAAAGCAGTCGGCGGCAACAAAATTCAATAAGAATTTGTTGTACTCACTGACAGTGTCACTTACTAACTAAATTAATTATGCTAATCAAACAATGTGTAAACTTACGCCAATTTTTTTCACAGATGCTCCTAAATACTAGATTGTAAAGGATGCAATATACTACTACAATCTGTTGGAATTTACTGGAACTGTTCAGCATCACACAAACTTAGAAATGCAGAAAGTGCACTACAGTAGTGTACATCACATGTCTGACTATATGGCCAATTATAATGTTTTGTTCCTATAGAAAATGTACACAAATATCTCTTCATAATATTTCGACTGGTTTCTATGGATGATAATTCTGCAAAGTTAATAGTTTCACCAAACTATTCACTAAACGTCCCCAACAAGGACAGTAATTCCAGTAAATTTGGACCTTGTGGGACTTTTTTTTTTTGGTCCCTATGATGAAAAAGGGTTATAAATCATACAGAATGATCTGTTTTAGAAATCTAAAATATAAAGTTTTGTGTGAGGGAAAGGTTTGGGGGTATGGTTAGGGTAAGGGGAAAGAAAACAGTTTGTACATTATAAAAAGCCTTACATCTATGGAATATCCCCATAAAACATGGAAACTCAACGTGTGTATATGTGTGTGCACGCTTTTTGTGAGGTGTTTTAAGAAAGAAAGTTAGTCCAAAAGAAAGTTTTGACAAAGTTAGAAAGAAAGAAAGTTTGGGGGGGAAATTGAAAGAATGAGTGATTGAAAGAAAGAGGGTTTGAAAAAAAAAATTGAAAGAGAGTTCGAAAGAAAGAAAGTTCGAGAGAAAGAAAGAAAGAAATGTTTAAATCCTTTTCGCAATCCAAAAATTAAAACCTCCTATAATACAATATAAGAATGTTGCAGGTTTTACAATTACAACAAAAGAACACAAACAAACAACTGATCAATATCTTGTGCACATTTTCATTCTCATTAGCATGTGATTACAAGCACTTGCTGTTACGCTGAACACAATATTACATGGATTTTAATGAGACACTTTTTTTTTATGCTGCCAGTCAAACTGTTCGAGTCCACAGAGGAGAGGGAGTAAGAGAGAAGCAGAATCATACTTGAAACTGAAAGGCCTGTTAGTGAAACCTGAATACAAATGAAACGATTATTAAAAAGGTCAGGGACTTTTTTTTCTGAAACTTTGTTTTTTTTTCAGACTAGGAAGGGCAGAACACTGTGAACACTGTGCCTTGATTAGTGAGGTTACACAGGCAACACATGACAATTACCTCCCAAAAGTTTAGGGGGCTGATATCTACTGTGACATTTTGCAGAGGGGGGTTTTAATGAAGTGTGCATTTCCTGCTCACAATCACACATTTGGGCAGGCTTGCTGAAGTATTTTTGTGGAAGTGACAGTTGTAATTACTTAGAGAAAAAAGTTTGGAGAAAAACTCCAAGGGACTCTGGGAGGTCAGTGGAAGTGCTGTGCACAATGGAAACCTGATTGGGTTTCATTACCATAGGGATGGATGAGATCTCGGGCAGAGGTTTCCAAAAGGTTTCACAACTGGACTATAATTGCCTGAAATAGCATTCAAATATTATAACCTGAGGTGACTGTTTTCTCTCATGTAAAAAATGTTTCCTTATACAGTGGTGATTTAATGCTTAGGGCCTCTCACTTATTCAGACCAGTGAGAGACTGTTAACTGACCCTGTTTCACCTCTTAAAAAAGGAATATTAAATTTTATTTGCTTAAAAAATCACTAAGCCTATTTTAACTTTTTCCCCGCCACTGGTGGAATTTTTCAGCTTTCTGTGTTTTCATCGTCATATGGTAGGGGGCGCTATTACAAATCTTCTAAAAGTGAACAGAATCTCCAGATCAGAACTCAGGAGAAGAAGCAGAAACAACTGATTGCATAAGCAGATGGATATGTAAAATAGTGCAATCATTGAACATTTAACAGCATATAAACATTATGGAATGAAATGTCAACCAAGGAAGTGTATTTTAATCATGGTTCTGAATATAATCTGTAGTCTTTCACAAAAACAATTTTCTCAGTTTTTTTGTTAAAAATACTGCTTTTCGTTGATGTTGTTAAACTTGCCCACGTCCAAGTGTTAATGAAAAAAAAGAATGCATAAAGCTAGAATACATTTTGTTTTGCTGTTGTTGTTTAAAAGGAGAGACTCGTTTCTTTCTTTTGACATTGCATGCTCAGATATTCATACAACAAATATGCTGGGGGCCATGCACATTTATTGGGGTCATTTATTTATGACAGAATTATTTATTATGACAATTACAACTCCCCTCCACACTTCTAATTATGATTAAGCAAAGAGAAAAAAAAATCGAATTACCTTGTTTTATATTAATTCAATTATCAAGAATTTTATACATAGTGGTATTATTTGGTGTGCTAACTTGAAATCTTGCTGATTTAAATAATATGATATACAAATATAGATATTTGTATAATAGTAATTATCTTTTTAGAATAATCAGAAATACAATTGAAAAACATCTGAGCAAATTATAATCATCAGAAATTCGGGATAAAATCCTCTCAACTGTTTTATGCATAACATAATTGCTTTTTACCGTATTGTGTTTGTATAACCTGGGTGTTCTAGCTTTGTTGTGTCACTCTCTTGAGTGTAAACACAGTTTCAATTTCACTTCCTGTCAACAAATGATTGATGTATGAGTAGTGGTCAAAGCAATAGGATATTATAATAAATGAAAAATCATTTTAATTAATAACAATGGCAGAGAATGCTACAAAATTTCATTAAATATAACAAAAATCACTTCAAAAGATGCTTTACATATGAAATACCAAATGTGACAGTAAAATACCAAATAAATAATGGTTGATGATTTACATCAGTACACAAAAAGATCTTCACCCCATTTTCTTTTTACCAGACGTAATCTGAAGTGTTCTGTGAATGAGGGCAGGCTCAGGCAGATGTGCCTGACAGGTGTCACAGCCTCAATCTGTCTTCAGCGTCATACAGCACCACCCCTTCACTCTCACTGCAAAAAACCAACCACTGCCTCAGATGTGAACAACAGACAGTGCCCTAGAGAAAAAAGAATCTGGCTTCAAATTAATCTTATGTTATCATATTTTGCTTATTCGATTAATTTTAATCATGCTATTCATTTAACAAAATAACAAGTGGTTTTATATGTTTAAATCACAGTGTCAATAAAGGTCCTGTGCATGTTGTGATTGGGGGAGTGGCCACAGCTTTGCACATGAACATTTAATTATGTGGGCCTAAACAAGCTGTGGTCCTTGTTGTTAATTAATAGCAGTTACATTTGGATTTACAGTTCTTTTTACAACTTTTACATTTGGTTACATTACTGCGTTTACAATTTTCCTTTCTTAAATGCCTACATGACATTTTCTTTGCATTTTAATATCAATATGGTAGGCTACAGTATTATCTAGGGGTGTACCAATTCACTCGTCTTAATCGATGCATAAGATTACAACACACGGTACAGAGGAACGTATGCATCGATCTTGAAACATGGATTTTTGAATCGTGAATCGTCGATTTCGGACATTAATCGATTTAAAACGCTAAGAATTGAATGAATCACGATTTCTATAGCGATTCAATGCTTTCAAAAATACACATTAAATTACTACAAGCACAAATTAATGGAGACCTTGAACAGTGTTCGTGCCAGCACTGCTTCGGGGCCTTCACAGCGCTCCACTATTTACATCTGGTGACTGTCACCGGATTGAGCTCGCGCTCAGTTCGTCTCACTGACACATTTTTTGAGCAGCTGATGTGTGATCTCTCCTTAATACTCATGGCCAGTAATGCTAAAGTGAAGTAGATTTACTTTCCTGTAGTTTTTCAATGGCTCTCTGTCATACCGACGACATTACCTGAGCACACTCTAAAAATAAAGGTGCTTCACGATGCCAAAGAATAACCTTTTTGTCTAAATGGTTCCATGAGGAACCTTTAATATCTGAAGAACCTTTTTGTTTCACAAAAGGTTATTTGTGGTGAAATAAGGTTCTTCAGATTACAAAAGCGCAAGAAAGAGATGGTTCTTTAAAGAACATATGACTGAATGGTTCTTAGTGGAACCCAAAAGGTTCTTCTATGGCATCACTGCAAAAAAACTTTGGAAGCATCCTTTATTTTTAATAGTGCAGTCGAAGGCTGCGCATGGACAGAGCAAAAATGTAAGTGTAAAGCATACGCACAGTTCCACTGAATGATAAATACGTTTTAACAATGTCGTTGAACCGAATCTACGAAGGAAACTGTTCAAATAACCACAGCATTAACAACAAACTTGAAATAAGAGCGCGAGGTTTATCTGATAATCAGATGCATGAAAGTAGAGTTCATTGCTATTGCAAACAGATTTCGGGCGCGTTTTCTTTCAGAATCATAATTCGCCGATGGAAAGGAAAAGTTAAATACTATAGCATTTATTTTATGAAAATGAGAAAGTTTTCGCACTGAAAGAGAAGTGATCTCACGCTCATAGGATTAAGACGTGCCAGGCTATATCTGCAGCTAAGCTGAATAAAAACAGAATGAACTGTTGAAACGTTAAGACAATAAACACAATAAATTTAATACAATTTATGAATGATGCAGTGCTGATTGACATATCATTTATTACAGTACAGACACTATAAAGTATATTTTCTACCTAATTCTGTGCAGAAAATTGAAATAATTGTTTGTAGTATATCAATCATAAAATTGCCATTAGGAATGATTGATTATTGTCCAGCAGTGTATTTGATTTCTTTCAAAGTAAGATAAGAAAATTATTCCTTGTAAAAAAAAAAAATAATAGTAAAAAAAAGTATATATCTATTATATTATCTTATATATATATTATATATATATATAATATATATATATATATCTTATATAATACATCATAGGCTACATAAATATTGTATTGGACATTTCTGTCACTTTGAAAGATGGCTATGCCCTGTTGTGACAAAATGTTAGCCATACATATGACATTTAAAGCTCTTTAAAATTCATTGGATTACATCAATTGCTTCACATATGATGTCATGCACATAGCATCATTAAACTAGCATCTAACAATGGACAAAAGTGTTTTTTTCTCTAACCTGTGGTTCTGTAACCATAAAGGCTGCTGTGTAATTTGCCCCCTGACTAAGCATTTAGAGAATTTAGGGGAAGCATTTAAATAATCCTGTGAATGCATTAAAGACTGCAGAATCGAATCAGTAATCGAATCGAATCGAATCGAATTTAATTGTGAATCGAATCGTTCTGAATTTGCAAAAATCGTTCTTGAATCGAATCGAAAACATTTGAATCGTGAATCGAATCGATTCGCTCTCTACCCAAAGATTCACAGCCCTAATAATTAGCCTATATAACCATTGGGATACAAGTTATGTTAAAGTAATCTAAAAGTAACAAAAAGAGTCTGATTATATTACCTACTGTAAAATGTGTCATGGATTACAGCTACAATTTGAAAGTAATCTACCCAGCTCTGCTAATAACTAATGCAAATCTTATGCTAAATGCTTAAATGCAAATGTAAGGTACAGTTTACAGAAGCAAATATTCCAGTTTCATCAGTATCTGAGCATCAGTAAGTCTAAAAGAAGCTAATCTTGCAGTAAATCATGCTGCTATATCTGCATTTTGTAGTAAAATGCTTTTAAATAAACATTAAACAGTGGTAGGAGATTATAGCATTTAAGTGTATCCACAATCTCATGTATACATTTCATTTAAGTAGAGTGAACACGAGTAGATGTAGGCTGAATTTGCTCGATTTACTCGACATGACTGAGCGAATATAACAAAGAAATATATGTATGTTTATCTCACAATAAAAAAAAGTGTAAAATAACCCATTTTGTTTACAAACAGCTTTAAAAGCTAAACGGTGTAAAATGAATTTTCGACGTTTCGATGAAATAAAAGATTATTGGAGTACATAAGTGGGTTCAGTAGGTTACTTGCAATTTCTTTGTTATTGTGAAATTTAGCCTACTAGCAGTTTCTGAGCTAAAATAGTTTCTATGCTACATTTTTTTTCAGTGTAGAAACTAGTCTCTTCAGATGGAAACCCTCACAAATAAAATACCTGCAAAATAAAACCACTGATTTATTTCCTAAAGGTCACAAAATGAGCGAGGGCTAATATATAGCATGCTGCACGCTTGGTGCACCACGGAACAAAGGGAGCTCATTGAAGGAATAATAAAATACTCTCCTGTTTCCCCTTAAATGGCATGCCAGGGTGACAGATTACTCTTAAGCAGTGCACACACACACACATGTTCGCACACAGCTCATGCATGATACTTTCCTGCATGCTGCTCAGTGCTCACACCTTCACTGCACTGCAACAGGGGACAGCGACAATGATCTATAGACCAAATTAACTCTCTTTACAATCTCTCTCTCCCTGCTTTCTGCCACTTATGTGCATGGAGCAAACTCTGACCTCTGCTGTGACACTCAAGGACAGATGTCCCTCCCTTCCTCTCTTATATTCCTTCTCCAGCTTCCTCCTTCCTCAAGAAAGATGGATAACATTGCCTTGCGTCTATACACTTGTCCTGCTGTACTTGTTCAGAGAGATAGAAGGATGGATAGACAAGATTTTAGTCCTGTTTCGCCACTTTCAACTGTCAACACGCATTACTCATTCCGACACCTTCATTTAGGCTCATCGGACGCAATGAGCAGCTCATGGAGGGCAAGATCCAAAACCCAAAAGCGGAATGAAATGAAACAAACACACTGTTCGGGCAGTTGGCGCCACTTACTCAATGCCAGACTCTTTGGAACTGACTGATTGCTGGTGAACAGGCAGGCAGCTGTGGACAAAATGAGCACCAGAGGGCTGGTTATAAGAGACCGGGAGATTGTTCTTGGTGATATATTGACAAAGCACACAAGTTGTCATCACAGCATGGTTGTCCATCAGAAAGACTCCAAGGGCAAGCGCTTATTGACTCTAATTTTGCTGTGCCAACCACGGAGTCAAAGTGTGACTGGTTAGCATGACGCCGTTAGCCCCTGCTAGTAGATGCCCTAACTAACAACATCGTTTTCTACACTGACGGCCAATTCAAAAGTCAGAGGTGCAGTCTGACTAATTTTGTGTTACAATATACACTACTATTCAAAGTTTGGGGACAGTAAATTTTTTGTGTATGTGAATACTTTTTACTGAGCACGGGACACAATAAATGATCAAAATTGAGGTGCAAAGAATCTATAATAAATAAGATTTCTATTTCAGATAAATGCTGTTGTTTTGAACTTTCTTTTTATCAAAGAATCCTGGAAAAAAAAAATATTGAGCAACACAACTCTTTTCAACATTAAGAAATCTTTCAAATATTGAATCACTATATTAAAATGATTCATGTAGAATAATGTGACACAGAATAATAAAAATTGAAATACCTGCTGAAAATTCACCAAAAATAAATTAATAAAATAAAATAGGAAAGTATTATTTTCAATTATAACAATATTTCACAGTATTACTCTTTTTGGTTACACTTTATTTCGATAGTCCACTTTAGACATTCTACTAACTATAAGTAACTTTGTAACTACATGTCAACTAATTCTAATTAATTTGCAACCACATGTCTACCAACTCTCAGAGTAGACTGTTAGAGTAGGTTTAGGGTTAGTAGAATAAGTTGACAGAAAATGTTAGAAGATATTAAGCAGACAGTCTACTAATAAGTGACATGTAGTTGCAAAGTTACTTATGGTTAATAGAATGTCTAAAGTGGACTAACGAAATAAAAGGTTGCCCGGTTTTTTATAAATGCAGCAGCCTTGTTGAGTATAAGAAACATCTTTCAAAAGCATTACAAAAAATCCCCAAGCTTTTGAATGCAAGTATATACTGCTAATATTTCATTATACTGTATTACATGTTTTACCAGTGCCGTTTCTTTTTATTAGGGATCTTTAAAGCGTGGAATTGAACCCCCCCCTCCCCCCTCCCCCTCTGCTGCCTTTCACATCTGAGGATAGTCACTAGTGAAGGGCTTTGGAAATGGTGTGTGTTCTTGTGGTGCCATAATCAGCCTTCAGCTCATGCCATGCAACTTAGTACTTTCCCATCAAATACAATAAAATACTTAAGTGTGTTCAAATATTTTGGGGCCACTTTATACTACAAAGGAAAAGGAGAGAAGGAGAAAGAAAATGTTGCAGAACAAATCTGAACCTGAATTTTCTATTTGAGCACTACAGCTCAACATGTCTAAAGCATATTGATCGCTACGCCACAGCTCCCTCCAGCATGTCATTGATTCTAAAAGCATGTGCATTCTAAGTCAGCATTTCTGTGAGAGCAGTTTCCTGTCAGGTTTTAGAGTACGTCATAAAATAAAAACCACAATATCACTGACAAATCACATACTGCAGGTGCTGTTTGGTGATGCTATCAATGTGTGAGCCATCAGAAATGGGCCTATAAACAGGAATGTCACTGTCCATCCTTTAGAGTCCACTGGACAGGGCTATTTCTCCTTACTTTTATCATGCAACGGTTTGTCCCTTATTATGGATACGGATGTTGATAGTACATCATTCATGAAAGTGACATTTCAATGACCCGTTCTGTAGTAGACATCATCAATAAAGTGCTCTATCCTCCTCTGTGGAAAATGCTGCCTGAAATAGATTCAGAAATGATGTTTGGACCAGTTCATGTCTCAAATTCAATGCCTTAGGTTTTTACCATGATGGCAGTGTGTGTACATGATTTGTGTGGATGTGCACAGCATCAACCGTTGTACTTTATGTCATAATAAATCTGTGGAGAGTGAGTGATGGACATTCATTCCTGTATCAACCTCAATTAAGAAAGCAATATAGGTGCAACACCTGCGTCCACAACACTATAAACTTCAAATGCTTCAGTCTGAAAGACAACAAAACAATATGAACCTGACTTTGTTCACTGTCTTCAGCAATACTGCAAAACTTATTTTCTGTAATCAGTGGGGGGTTTTTTCTATTTTTCCAGGTATAATATATAAATATCCTTAAAACAAGATACATTTAGTCCCAAAATTTACTTCCAGATTATAAAATTTGTTTTCAGAGAATACCTTAAATTCCTCAAAACAACATATCTCTACTTCAAAAGGTCAAATAAATGTAATAACAATAATAATAAAATAATTAATGGCATTTCGGGTCTCGTTTTAAGCAAAACCTAAATAAATGTTGTAAAGACAATCATAGGAAAAAATATATTTGCCAATGGGAAAAAAATGAAGAATTAAAAAAAGAAATAATTTTAAAAGAGATAGAGATATTCAACATTTTCTAAAAGCTGGTCTTAAAGGCAAAGTTCGAAAATGAAATTAAAAGTGAAATTCTGTCATAAATGTTCTCACCCTCTTGTTTCTCCAAACCTGTACAACCTTTGCCTGTAGAACATAAAAAGTGACATTTTGAAGAATTGTGGTTATTGTAAGAAATTACAGTATGGTAAAGCACATGAGAAATGTACAGTATTTTGTTTTAATAATGCTCACAATAGATACTAGTACTGAAAATATGTAGCACAAAAATACAGATCATTCATTTTTTTCATTCAATTTGACCTTGCCCCCAAAAATGCATGCACAAACAGCATATGTGAGAGATAATAAGTGATGTTTATAGCAGTTGTTTTTCAAGCTGAAACAAGCACTGTTATTTTTCGACATTGAAACTCCTGCCATGGTAATAACTGTCATCACTTATGGTGTCCAGAAAGAAAAATGAGGCATGAAAAAAACACCCACATTGTATGACAGACAGTTTCCTTACAATTTCCCTCCATAAAATCACCCTGTCATATGGCTTGTTCCTCTTGTGAGGGCAGTGACAGAACATTTCTGCTAAAGATGGAGGGGTTAAAGGAGCTGACGGCAGGGAGGAACATCAGTGAGGCCGTTGCAGATGGAAAGAGAGAGAGAGGAGGAGAGAGACGAACAGTTTGATTGACCGCTTAAAGTATCTGCTTGTCAAGACCTTCTGTATGTGTCATGAAGAAACTCCTTATTCCCTACCTAAAATTGCTTAGTGCCAGACAGATGTGCCAGGCACATGGACAATAAGTATATAATTTATTATGAAGCAGAAAATAATGTCTATACAATATTGTGTTCTTTCGGTTCCAAAGAAAATAAACTTTGCAACAATACTGCTTTTAGAGCATTCAAGATTCTTCAAAAGCTTCAAAGAAGCCAAAAACTCACCCTCATAACTTCTAAAAGATTTACAAATTGGAGAAAAAAAAACCTGCACACAAAAGAAGTAGTGAAGAAAAATATATTTTTGTCCATACAGACTGAACAGCACTGAACCTCAGTGGACACTTAAACACTTTCACAGGTTTGGAATGATACAATTAAACAACAATGATACAATTATACTGTTTTCATTTTTGGGAAGGGTGAAATTTTAGGCTGATGTTTTCTCCCATTATACTTGTAAAATAGTTACAATTCACTAAAACAATCTAAATACCCTAAACCTTCACGGTCTATGCTGAAAGAACCCTTCAAAGGTTATAAATAATACAGAAATACTGTTTGTGCCGTTGAAAATAACCCTGAAAATTCCTTTAGCAAAGAATATTGATGTCTCCCACACTCTGCATGCACTCGATGCCTTTACAAAACTATGAATAAGAAATAAAATGAGATGCCTGCCAACATATTATGGTTAGGTCTCCAATAGATATTACGCCAATTGACATTTTATGTCCAATACTTTACAATAATATTAGTCCATTTGTTTCTGTCTGTATTCAAAGTGTGTATTGGCACTGGTGAAGTGCAGGCTTGTTTGTTGTAATGTTATTTATTGTCACCTCAATTACTAAGCTGAAGGCAGTGTAAAACATTATGTTACTACAACAGAGGATAAGTTTTCATATAAAACATACAATTCTCTCAGGGCTCTTAGGCTATAGCTTATTTGAACGAATATGTATTTTATAAAGTGCTATATAAATGTGACTTGACTATGGCTTTTCACACTGCTAACCCCGGGTTATCGTCATTCTAAACCCCCAGGTAAAAGAACGTTTCACACTTGTAATTTAGAAGCGGAGTTAGCACCACTTTTTATTCAGGGTTCTCAAAAATGTACTGTTTCCAACGATGCGGTCTTTTAATGTTATGGCTAGATGCTCAGCAACAGACACCAACCACGTGCTTTAGACAGTCACATAAACACACCGCGTTGCTTAATCTGTTCAGCGTTTGAGGGGAAATGTCAAATGGTGACGGAAGGCATGTTAATTGGAGTGAGGAAGAGACTTTTATTTTTACCTTTATAGTCCAAAAAGTCAGGAAAAACTTGATAGTACAGCTTATCGAGGATGCGCAAAGAGCCTTCATGTTGCATTCATCCAATCGCACTGCAAATATGCAAATAAAAACATCAACCCAGGTTTAAATGTGTGGCGTATATAATATTGATGATTAACCCTGGGTTTAGAATGCCCCAGGGTTAACTATTTCAAGAGTGAAAAGTCTATGAACACTAGGAGATTCAAAAATGCCACATGCTTCCCCACATTCTTGCTTTACTGCCGCCACCATGAAGTAAACCTTCATTGTATAAAAGGACACAGATTTAATTACCATTTTTATGTTGGTATATGAAAAAGATATTAACGTGAAGCTAATCATTTAACTCACTTAACCTTGGTTTGATTGCTTCAATTCCACCATACTTACTCTGCCTCCGCAGGTCTTTTTACGATGCATTATTTAAAGCCGAAACACAGTACATCTGCATCATGAATATAGTATACTAGCGCCATCTGTTTAGCACTGGATCATCTACATAACGACTTAGAGGAGACGTCTTCACTTTCATTGAGTTATCAAAGTATTTGTCCCTTGAGATTTACCCTTACAACTTCAAACGCACAAGATTTGTCTTCCACAGAAGTAAAATGCTGCTCTTCAAATGCAATTTATTTTAAAAATCTAGTTTGTAGATCGTCAAACTTTCTTTGACTTATTAGTTGCATGAAACAATTCTGGTTCTGCTGGTAAATTGAGGCAAATCTCATTTAGAGTTTAATACAAACTGGAGTGATCAAAGGGGGAAAAAGACATAAAATAATTTATGTATTGCCCTCCAAGCAGCTGAATGTTTCTAATTACGCTGACAAAAATATCAATCATATAAAACATTCAAATGTATTCCATAAGCCCCCTCACTTTAAAAATTCTTTGGAATTCACAATTTGGTGGCAGGTGATGACCTGCTTAGCCGTTCACACCTCTCCGTCTGGGCTTCGGTAGGTGGCTAGATAAGGCTGTTGTAGCTAAATAATTTACTACAGAGGTAATAGCGTGGTCACAGGCTGTCCCTGCAGAGCCGGTGTGCAATGTCTGCCAAATACAAAAACCAAGGTCAAAACCTTCAGCAGAAAAGAACAGTAGAGCCAAGTTGTGTGTCTTTTCTTATTAGAATCAAGGGTAAATCTCAGCCTAAAAGTCAATGTTAAAATAATAAACCTAATGTCACTGAGAGCAATCAAATGCAAATTAAGTCCAAATGAAATATTTAGTCATTTTAATAAGTCATGCTTGGTTTCTAAATGAACATCTGACTTTACATTCCCCATTGTTGCATATTCTCTGTGGTTTCATATCACTTTTTGCCAATAGCCAAACTAAAAGAGACCTCTTTAAAGAGGCATTACAGAATATTTACTATGTCCTTCAGTGGTTAATTGACTCCAGTGAGTAGTGCCATCCTGGGGCCGTCACGTTATGTAATATTGAGGAGCCGCACACAGGAGGGTTATAGCCCTGCAGGCTTAGTGCTGGTGATGAGACAAAGTGCCACTGAACTTCCACTGAACCTGGGGTAAATCTGAGGTCAGACACAACGTCACTTCACCCCCACTTACCAACCAGACACACGCGTTTGGCAAAACTACCAGCACACCGCAGATGGAGCTGCCTCTGGGTGACTTCCTGTGACAAACAAAGCTTTGTGTTGACATTTTCTGATTAATTATTGATAAATTGAACTATATTTTAATCATTTGTGGTGCCTTAAAAAACGGAATGTAGTTGCATGATCCAATCCACTGAACACAGCTGATCTCAGGGGAGTCAATTAAAGAAGTAGATCATGATGAGGTTTATCCGAGAGATTATTTGGTATTTGTTTATTGGGAATATGACTATGAATACATTACTGTGCAGCAATCTTTCACCCTGAACTCACTGTGAATGTGAACACCATCTCTGATGCCTTTAAATAATGCATTTGAGCATGTTGGAATACTTTACTTTTATGGCTCAATTCTTGAAGTGTATGGGGAAAAAAATCAAGAAAATGTTCAGCATCTCTAAGAAAAAGCAGTCTAATAACACTAACTGCCCAAATCTTTGTTTGTTTGCTATTAATCTTAACTTTTAAAATGGGAAAAAAAGCCCGCAGTGAACACTGCAGAAAGAAAAAACACTTGTATTTAATTGGTATCTGTGTTTTGTTTTTCCTCTACATACATTAAGCAAACATCTCACCAAATTTGGTGTTAATATCTTACCGCAAAACAAGATCATTTTAATACTAATTAATAATATTGTTGCAGTGCAATAAGGCAAACGTTTTTAGCCAAGTCTCTGAGTTAAGGTTGACTATTTTTTTGTTAAATGGCATAAAAATTATCATTTCAGTTTTACATTGAAGGAGGGTCAGAAAACAAATGTTAGACATTCAAAAGTAACTTAACACACCAAACCAAGTGACTTCCAGTCATTAAAATACCTGACTAAAGCTCAAACAAATGTTTTATGACAGATCAGAACCTGAATAAGCAGTCTAATCAAGGACAGCTGATATCTAAATGTCAGCACACACACACTTATCAGTACTCAGAAATAATTTACTTACATTTTAGGATTAGATTAAAAATAACAATATAAAATATGATCCCTAGAAAATGTGTAATGTGATTCTAATCTGCATACCAAAGAACAGAGCTCAAATTTAAAAATAAAAAATGAAATTACAGAAATTTTGAAAGAATGTACTGGAGGAAAGCATTGAAAAAGATAAGCTCTCCTTTTTTGAAGGCTTGGAGTATCAAGTCTCTCCACAGCATCAATAAACAGACAGAGAAATGCTTTTAAGGAGAGACAAGACACTTTCTCCATTACAGTTCACCTTTGTGGTTCAGGAAGAGTATTTACAGAGCATGTACAAGAATTACAAATGGAATGCCCAGAATGTCTGTCAGGAAAAAAAAAGCTTCAATATATTCACCCGGTATCGATTCACAAGACACAAGTGAAATATACTTGTACAGCTTTAGATCTGCCCTAATCAGTATGTGTGAATGAGGATGTTGATGAAAGTATGTTTTCATCACATTTATACTTTGAGAAAGACCCAGAGGATACTGCAGAAACATTAGCTCCTCTGAAATGTGTAACAAAAGTCACTAAAAGCTACAGTCTGATCGTCTGTCTATATTATTCAGAAATGTGGGGGTTGTATTTATTGTTTTTTTTTTTTTTTTTTTTTAAGTATTTTATGCTCACCAGGGCTGCATTTATTTAATAAAAAATACACTAAAACAGTAATACTGTGAAATGTTATTACAGTTTAAAATAACTGTTTTGTATTTTACATTTTTTTTAAATGTAATTTATTCCTGTGATGGTAAATTTGAACTTTCAGCAGCCAATACTCCAGACGTCAGTGTCACATGATCCTTCAGAAATCTTTAGAATATGCTGATTTTCTTATTATTATCAATGCTGAAAACAGTTGTGCAGCTGTGGAAACTATGACAATTTGGATCATTTAAATGCATTCTTTCTGAATAAAAGTGTTATTTATTAATTTTTTTTTAAATCATCCTGACCCCAAATGCTAATGTACATGAAACAATGTGTAATTGAATATTTGAAGGATTACATATACACTGTTTGCAAATCTGTTTTGTATGTGACAAGTTATAAATTACAAGTTACAAGTACATGTTAGCTAGATTTTAACAATTTAATTTGCAGGGAACTGAATCAAGCAGCTAAACTACCACAAACAAATGATCATCCATGTAAAAATGTCAGTGATACAAGTATATTCCCTCTAAATCAGAACATGGCCACTCTCTTTACTGCTTCATTACAAGCCATAAG
This sequence comes from Sinocyclocheilus anophthalmus, assembly GCA_018155175.1. Classification (NCBI taxonomy): domain Eukaryota; kingdom Metazoa; phylum Chordata; class Actinopteri; order Cypriniformes; family Cyprinidae; genus Sinocyclocheilus; species Sinocyclocheilus anophthalmus. The sequence continues at coordinate 26,735 of JADLZN010007459.1, forward strand.
AGACAAAAACCCAATCTTTCGCACCAATTTACTCATGAACGACAGGGAATTTCCAGCCCCCTCTTTAAGGCATTAGCAGAAAAGTGGTAGAGTGGTGAATTCAGTGGGAAAATCAATGATGCAGGACAGGACTAAAATTATTTCATTGTCCGAGTTCTTTATTAACATTAAACAGTCACTCAAGGGAGAAAAGCATCATGCTGTTCTCTAGCACTGTGAGGCCCGAGGACACATAATACACTGGCATGCTTTAGTTGCATGAGTACAGCTCATCACAATGGCCCTTCAGTGTGTCCAACACCTCAGAGGCAGAGTTAGCAATCTGTCTTCAGCTACCCCTGCAACATCCACTCTGATTCCCTGACTGCGTCCTATATCGCCTATAGCACAATGGAAGCCGGTGAGGAGCTGTCGGGCAGCATATCAATCCCTCTCATCCTCTGCAGAGAAGCTTGGGCTCCATTAAGATGCAGTAAGGGACTCAGATCCTGAGCCGGGGCGGGGGCCTTCTCTGTTTGGTATTCATCTACCTGCAGAGCTATCAATTTAGGTCTTTCAGCGCAGGGCTCAGACGTGTCATCAGGGGATGTTGTTCTCGCCTATTGGTTGCCGCAGGTTCGCAGGGCCCTGGTTAATGCCGCTAAAAGCATTAACTCTAATAGATTCCAGCGATAAAGGCAAGAGGGCGGTTTGATGATGATTGACTTCTTCGGTAATGAAAATCTGCCGCTACTGAGAATGGAGTGGCCCTATGGAAGAGGTTTAAGAATTGTGGTTGATGCCACAAAAGTAAATGAGAGAAAAAAAATAAAAAATAACGGGAGGGATGGGATTAGAAAGCACTTACAGTACGTGAATCGTGTGCAGGGACTCTTTGTTTTATCAAAAAACGATATGACTTCACAATAGCTAACAAGAGCTAAATGACTTTAGTATCACAGGAGACATTTGATGAGTGGGCCAAAGCTATTTCTCACTACAAGGCAAACTTTTGAGATAGCTCATGGGTAAACAGAAATGTACCCAAAGTTCACCCAAATTGAAAATTCAGTCATCATTTAGTCATGTCATCCCAAAAGTTTATGACTTGTTTTCTGTGGAACACAAAATAAGTTATTTAGAAGAATGATTTGTCCAAACAATGAAAATCAATGGGGTCCAAAACAACACTGGACTTTACAAAATAAAATAAAACAAAGCAGAAACATCAATTTAAGGTGATGCTGCATGTTGCCAAAACAAGATGTACAGTATTGTCAGGAGTAAAAAAACTGGAAGACAGAACCTTTCACCACACTGAAAAATCATAACTCACACTATAGTATTTCAGTAGCTAATTAGTGGCATGAACAACTATGAAATGCAAAATTTAGAAATACTTATCCAATCTGGCAGCAACAACACTTTTGTAAAGGAAGAAATAATAAAATCTTAAAATATTTAATATAGTACAATCAATCAATAAATAGTCCAAAACAGTTGCTTTGTCAAGAATTTACTGTAAAAAGTGAAAATCTACTTCTAATGGGCAAATAATTATCTACTTTTCCAATGGAAATCCACTGGTATTAAAATGCCTTTGCATTGGGTATTTTATAGAATAACAAAACAGTTAGCATTGCTACAAATATAACCTTATGTTCTGTACCTTGCTAAAAAAACTTATATAAAAAATAGAAACAAAAGATTATTTAAATGAGTAAACTGGAGACCACAAAAATGTGCACAGGCTGGCTTTGATGTAAGTCAGAAGTTATTTAAAGCTGCAGTCCGTAACTTTTTTTTTGGTTAAAAATGATCCAAAATCAATATTTGAGCAAGTACATAACCAGCCAGTGTTCAAAACTAGCACCTTACTTTAGCCCGATTCACAACATTTAGCTTATAATGTTTTCTAATTTGAGTGGTACGGGTAGGTTTTTGCGGGAAATTCGAGCATGGCACTGCGTCATTACGTCACGTCTGTAAACATAAAGAAGTTGTGGCTACTAGGCTATCGCATGTGAGGATCCTGCAGGTGGCCAATCGTTTATAGCCTTTTCTCACAGCAGCCAGAATAATTAAATGTATAATTTTGATGGCGGATTGTAATCCAGAAAGGATTATGTGTTTATGAAACATGTGAATGAAATTAAATTATATTCCAGTTATAAATGTGCTTCTGATTACAGATAGCCTGGGAATAAACAAGATCTGTATTTTAAAGAAAACCAGTTCGAATGGAGCAAAATTTGCTTTTTGGGTTAAAATAATTTCTTAACATGAAATTCGAATGGTATGACAATAAGAGATTAGACTGTACAGAAATTTAAATCTACATGCTAATACACACTGTATAGGCAATGCTGATGTTGTTAACATTAATCATTTGAGAATAAAGTATAACAATAATAATAATTTGCATGGTTTGATGTGATATGAGGTAACCGATCTTTAGATTAAATCACCATTGGTAGCGCAATTTATTGTAATAATTTTTTCCTCAGTGGGACAGAACAAACGTGGCAGACTTGTTACTTAATTGTTCGATGACAAGATAAGGTGAAAATTCTTATTTGGGTCATATAGTCCAGATGTAGGCTAGATCTGTGATGCGAAAGAAAAGAAAGAACAGTAAATACCCACACCGGTGCGGTGACTGACTGCCACACATACTCCTCAAAACATTAGATTCATCCGCGCTGGAGCCATGCACAGGAAGATAATTCCGCAAACAGCTGCGATTGCAGGTTTTCAAACAGTGATGGCGACAAAGAGGCAAAACTTATGGACTGCAGCTTTAAACATAAAATACAGTTCTATATACATATATGTTTATAATTATATACATTTATGAAAAATGATTCACAGTCCGGATGGAAGATACCCAGACTCTGGATACACTGTAGATCGCAGACTGTGCTTGTGAGAAATTATGTTCATATTGAGCACTAATGCAAGTCATTCATGTTCTGTAGCTTGTCAGACACTTTATGAGACAAATTACATATACAGTATATGTGAACAGTGTGGGCTTACAGTTATTCTAACCTAATATTAATGGAGATATTATGAATGCCTTGGACTTAATAGCACTGCAGTTATTTTTGTCTGTGTTTGCCATTTCAAAACAAGTGAAACTCTAATGGCAGCATCAACTCAAAATACACCACTTCAAATAAAACCAATTAGATCAGAAGCAGAGACTGGCATGTAGTGTCTCGTTATAAAGCTATTAATCAAACTAAATGCATTAAAAGAGGTGGTCGGCCTTGTGCAGAGTTTAACCATTAGTCTTATACACATTACATTCAATTCTCTGTCTGAACGCAGCCTCGCTGAGTAATCTATGGCCAAATGGAGGATGATTTAAAAGTGTCTTTCTCTTTGATCACTAAACGACACACAACCAATCATCTCAGCTTTCCCAGACCAGAGGACTCCCATTGGGCATAAGCCACTGCTTTGTGTCAGACTGGATAAATGAAGAGCTCTGTCACAATAGATACCACATCTAGCCACTGCAAAACAGAGTAATGCTTTCAAAGACAGGGATATCTTTCAAAGAGTCAGCAATGGGAAGTGGATGACTGTTTGACAACACAGAATCTAAATCTTTTTGGACACTTGAGACCACAACTAACTCAAATGCAATTGACTTCAACCCCTCATGATTTAGTTTTCTCCAAAAATTGCTGAAGAAGTTTCACATCTCACCTCCTGTCCACTTAGGCCACAGTTAGTATCCCATCAAATGCTTTATTAATGACTTACCCTATAAGGAACCAAGTGCACACTACACAGACTAGACATAAACGGTTATAGTTGTCACTGCATGCTAAACACAGTATGTGGTATTTTACATTGTATGAATGCGCTATAAACAAAACATATAAAATATCCACACATTGAAAATCTGTTCTTTTGCAACTTTATCTAAGGCTACATTTGCACAACAACAATTGTAGTAATTCACGAGTTCACACTTACATATAATAACAGGGTAAAGGTTATGCGTATTTGGCGTGCTGTCCGGGGAGAGGGCTCCGAGCTCAGTAATTCTTCCCAAACCCGGAGCACTCCCCCTCTCTGTCCGGGGAGAGGGCTCCGAGCTCGGTATTTGCCCGAACACAGAGCGCTCCCCCCACAGGTTAGGACAGAAATAGTGGTAAGTGCAGAGAAGGGCTGGCAGAGGGATGCTAAAAAACTGTCAAGGAACAGAGGTATCTCTTATCACCTCTTATCTTGTTAATTGGGTTGATTACTGATTGTGCTCTTCTCATGTTAATTATCTGAATGTCCTCCTCCCGAACTCTGTTGATAAAACATCATAAATGAATGACCAAAAAGCATTTTTAAAGCCATTTCTAACTCCTCCAGAATAACAAAAAGGCATGTCTCTCGGTTTGTGCTAGAAATAATTTCATCAGCGGCCTGCCTTATATTAAATAGAGATCCGATAAACCACTGGTGGTGTATTTCTTCCACATCCTCCATTTCAGAATGCAAAAACTAGCAGATGTCAGCTTTGCTGGAGGTTGAGGATACGCTATAGTGTTGCCGTGCACATAGAAGGCATTTTGTATTGCTGTCAATATTTCCTCATTCACGGCAAGGCGATAGGATCGGTGACACCCATTCCAAATGTGGCCTATCATAGATATCGGGATTTCACGAGCGTCGGCAAGTATAAACCGCAGTTAGCTTTGGTATCGCGGTGCAGACACAATTTCCATCCCTCATCTTTTATTCAATTCACTCCTCTGGTGGAAAGGCGGTGTGAGGGTAAGAATGCACAGTCAGAAAATATAATTTATCTCTTATGCAACTTGATGAATCTTCACTAGGTTGGTAAACTATTTATGAGTTGCACAGCTAAATTCTTTCATGCATTTCTTCCTTCCTTGCCTCCGATCCCAAATCTAATTCGGCCACCAAAAGTTATTAGCATTTTTCCTCCCTGTACAGACATACATATTTTATGAAGCACGCAGAGTCATTTAGTGACGCAGGTTTGCTATTGTGGAAAACAGATTCTAAGAAGATGTGAAGGGATAGAGAATTTACAGATTTTCTGGCCTGGTTGACCTAGTGTAGTTTACTTTCCACCCTTCGAGGAAATAATAATAAAAACCTAATCATCAACATAATTGGTCTTAAGTCAACCATTTTTTTAACAATATTTTACATTAAGTGAAAATAAGCACACAGGTCAAAGCATATTAAACACACAAAATGATGCACACTTCTTGTTAAATAATACAAGTTTAGCTGTTTTACCTGAGTCCAATTCAGCTCTGAATGGGAAAACTGCAGTATTTACAGGTACTAGCAGTAACAACGGGGCATACTCTTCCTCTGTGGTTTCTTGTCTTTAATGGCAGTTGGCAAACCAAACTTAAAGGTCCATTCCCGCCACCTACAGGACTGGAGTATGGTAGCTCTAAGCAGGAACATTGACTATAATGGACATTTTAGACAAAACGTGGTATACAGTACCTCAGTCACATGTTTACATTTACATTTACATTTAGTCATTTAGCACACGCTTTTATCCAAAGCGACTTACAAATGAGGAATACAACAAGCAATTCATCTTAAAGAGGCAAACAGACAAAAGAAGTGGTTGTAATACCAAGTTCTTTGACATTGTTCAAATAAGTACAAGCTAGAAAGAGAAGGAATAAATAAAGAGAGAGATACTTTTTAAAAAAAAAATTTTTATGATGAAGTCAAGTAGCTTCGAAAGAGTTTTCAGCTGTCGCTTGAAAATTGTCAGGGATTCAGCATTCCGGATAGGGGTGGGAAGATCGTTCCACCAGCCAGGAGTGGTGAACGAGAATGTTCTGGAAAGTGATTTTGAGCCTCTCTGTGATGGTACCACGAGGTGTCGCTCACTAGCGGATCTCAGACTTCTGAAGGAGATGTAAATTCGTAGTAGTGAGTGGAAATAGGCAGGTGCTGAGCCTGTTGCTGTTCTCTATGCAAGCATCAATGTCTTGAACTTAAAGCGAACCTCAACCGGTAGCCAGTCCAAGGAGATAAAGAGAGGTGTAACATAGGCTCTTTTGGGCTCATTGAAGACCATTCGTGCCGCTGCATTCTGAATCATTTATAGAGGTTTGATTGCACATGATGGAAGTCAAGCCAGAAGAGCATTGCAGCAGTCCAGCCTAGAAATGACAAGGGCCTGGACAAGGAGTTGTGCAGCATGCTCCGTTAGAAAGGGCTTTATCTTTCTGATGTTGTGCAATGCAAAAACCTGCAAGATCAAGCAGTCTTTGAAGGTCAGCTGGTCATCAAAAGTTACACCAAGATTTCTGACCGCAGTTGATGGGGTAATTGTAGAAGAACCTAGCTGGATGGTGAAATCATGTTGTAGAGTTGGAGTGGCAGGGAAGACTAGAAGTTCAGTCTTTGCCAGGTTGAGCTGTAGTTGATATTCTTTCATCCATGCCGAGATGGCTGCCAGGCAGCCTGAGATCCGTGCAACTACCGTTGGATCATCTGGTTGAAATAAAAGATAGAGCTGTGTGTCATCAGCATAGCAATGGTAGGAGAAGCCATGTGCCTGTATGATGGGACCCAGTGATGTTGTGTATATGGAGAAGAGGAGGGGTCCAAGAACTGATCCCTGAGGAACCCCAGTGACAAGTTGAGGTGCTTTGGATACCTCCCCTCCCCAAAACACCCTGAAAGACCTACCATCGAGATAGGATTCAAACCAGCGAAGTGAAATCCCTGTGATTCCCAGTGATGAGAGGGCAGACAGGAGAATCTGATGATTGACAGTGTCAAAAGCAACAGATAGATCCAGCAGAATAAGAACTGATAATTTGGAATCAGCTTTTGCAATTCGCAAGGCTTCTGTGACTGACAGTAGAGCAGTCTCAGTTGAATGGCCACTCTTGAAACCTGACTGGTTAGGATCCAGTTTGTTGTTCTGTGAAAGAAACAATGATATCTGGTTGAAAACAACTCTTTCGAGGGTTTTCGCTATGAATGGAAGGAGAGAGACAGGTCTGTAGCTATCTGTAAGTGAAGTGTTTAATGTAGGTTTTTGAGCAGTGGGGTAACCCGAGCCTGCTTGAATGCAGTGGGGAAGGTGCATGTGAGGAGAGATGTATTGATGATGTGTGTGAGGGTTGGTAAAAGTGAAGGAGAGATTGCTTGGAAGAGGTGTGAGGGGATTGGGTCTAGAGAGCACGTTGTAGGATGGCTGGAGAGGAGACGTTTTGATACTTCTGCCTCAGTGAGGGGACAGAAGGAGAATATGGGAGTTTTTGCAGTGGGTGGGGTTGGTTTGAAGTCCTGTGTGTGTGGGGCTGAGAATTGGCAACTGATTGTTCTGGTTTTGTCTGTGAAGAATGTGGCAAAATCATCAGCTGTTATAGAAGTGGTAGGAGGTGGGGGAGGGGGACAGAGGAGAGAATGGAAAGTTTTGAAGAGATCACGTGTGTCTGGAGCGCTGTTGATCTTGTTGTGGAAGTATGAAGATTTGGCAGTACGGACTTCAGCAGAGAAAGATGAAAGCCAAGATGATACATACTTAGGTCTGACGGATCTTTTGATTTGCACCATTTTCTCTCAGCTGCCCGGAGTTTGGTCCGATGTTCACGAAGAACATCGGATAACCAGGAGTTCGAGGGGGCAGCCCGTGCTGGCCTGGAGGAGAGAGGACAAATATCATCTAGACAAGAGGTTAAAGTAGAGCATAAAGTGTCAGTTGCTGCATTCACATCCAGAGATGAGAAATGGGTAGGTGAGGGAAGAGAGGAGGATACAACGGAGGAAAGATGGGAGGGGGAAAGGGAAAAAAAAAACAAAAAAAAAAAAAAAAAAAACAAAAAAAAAAAAAAAAAAAAAAAACAAAAAAAAAACAAAAAAACAAAAAAAAAAGGGAGCGTAGGTTTCGTCTAAAAGTAACATGTTCACATCATTGGCAACAGTTTTTGTGATTAATTTGTGTATTTGTTTAATTATAAATGTGCATGTTTGTGTAAATAGAGATTACATGAACATTACTATATATTGTTACCTTACCTTCCTTTGGTGTTTTGCTAGAGTCAGGTCTGTCTGTATGAGACAGTTGTTTTGGTTTTTGTCAGGCTTAAAATACACTACATTTTTTTACAATATGTTACTGGGATTCCATTCTATACATCTATCCATAAAGGGGGCTCAAAGAGTTAAAACCCATAGTTTGAAAAGATAATTTCTTTGTACCCAGTTGTTCTTTGCTTTAGAACTGTTGTTTCTTTCAATTATATTTTCATTACTTTTTTCATATGCCTTCCCATTTGTTTGTTTTTTAAGAGAGGAAAATTCCCTTATTTCGCAGTCTATCACATGACTAGCTTCATTACAATTTTAAACAAATGCAAACTTCTACTTTAAATGTCATTACCAGCGCATAGCCTATATGCTTAGATGCTGAGGTTTACGACCTGAAACAGGCATCTGAGTTCCCAGACTGGAAAAATATTGTTTGCCTTGCATATCAGTCCTATAAAAAGCCATCACGGAGAGTGCTGCTTTCTTTCTGTATAAGACAATGAAAAATGATGGAAATCAGAGGACAGATAATCAAATACTAAAACAATCATTTAAAAAATGATACAATAATCTCAAGTCACTGTGGATTGGGGGCACTTAGCGGGAGGTTGAGTTGTGTCAGGTCGGTCACTGTCCTCTCCTCCGTCACGTCTGGCTCATGCCGCACTCCAGCGCTGCCATTGGGAGCTCTAATGGCATTTATGTAATCAGTGCCGAGCACGGCATAAATCAGCCATCAGATCAGCCCGCAGACATCCAACATCTATCAATCACTGTCACCCCAGCCCAGATGCTAAAGATCCGTCATGCTGTCACTGGCTCATTAAGTTTGCTAATTTACAGACGCTACCCTACAGGAGATTGCTTTGCTTTGTTGTTGTTTTTTCATTTCTTTTCTCCTTGTTTTTTTTTTTGCTGCTTCCGATGCTCACCTAATTTTTGTGTGGTATCATGTTTACAGTTAGGGGTTGTAGGTGGACCAAATCTGGGAATGACTTCTTCAGTATTTCCGTTGGTAGATTGGCTTGAGTTTTGTGAAATGCTATTTTTGTGATGCCTAAAATGAGGCCAGATCAGCAAATGTGGGAAAAATTCTTGCCTTTTTGCATTTTCTTGCCAGCCATAAGCTAAATGGGCCATGAAATGTAATCCATCAGAGCAGCGTTTAACACTGTAATCTAAATGGACACTGTTGTGATTACCACCTGCTCATGTGCTGTCTGAGCACAAGTGACTACATGATGCAAGTCTCAGGGTGTTTTCACATATAGTTTGTTTTAAAAGAACCAAACCCAGTTCACTTAAAGTGAACCAGAAAGGGAACCAGCTGAAAGTGACCTCAGTCCTTTTGGCATTCACAATCTAGTGCAGTGTTTCCCAACCTTTTTTTAGTCCCGGCACCCTTTGGAAATTTTAACAAACTTGTGGCACCCTATAAAATTAATTGTTCTAATTTCTAACTTCGATATGATAATTTGAAAAGTATAGATATTCAGTACAACAGGGAAGAACTGCAGAATATAATGTCATACAGATATTTTTTATATTATTAAAAAATTTGTCCATCAATGGTGGAAATCAGTAGGCTAATTTCTAATGAAGAGACTAATTTATATGACAGATTTTAATGTAGGCTTTTATACATATGTAAACATTATTTAATTACCAATATAACTAGCCATCTCACAAATTTTTGCTCACTCAATGTTTTTTTAATTTTACAGTGGGGTAATTTTGGTGCAGTAGCACGAGATAGCTTGATTTCAAACTTTGAAATGAATAAAAAAAATGAAGTAAGCAGTCAGTAATAAAATAAGAACAAATAAAGAAATTAATAATGATAGCACAAATAAAAAATAATGACAGGCCTTCGAATTAAATAAATTGCTTTTTAGTTTTTCAGGTAGGTCTAACAGTAGGGTTTTTATTTATTATTTTTTTTTTTTACCAATTATCCAAAAAATGTTTAGTCCTAGAAAGCTATTATCAGAACAACGTGAGCATAACATGCGGTTAGCAGGTCAATGAATGAGAGGGCAGCGTTACAAGAGTTGCCCATATACCACACCATGTTACAGCACAGTAGGGCTATTGCAGACAGAAACAATAGTGTACTACATCGATGTTACCTGTCAGCTCAATTTTTGAGTGGACTTTGCTGTTCCGATGAGCATGAATGGTATACGAGTGGAGCGACTGAGCGGAGCCCACACGCATAGAGCGGGATAATACGCAGAGCGTCACACCACGTGAAAGTGAAACCTGAGCAAACTAATTTTCGGCAGCCGAAATTTCAATGCATCTCTAATTATTGGCGACATCAGAAATGGATATTATAATAGATGCTTTTTTGAAAATTTTAGCAATTTAAAAAATATTAAAAAATGTTTTTTTTACACGGCACCCCTGCTCTCGACAGACGGCACCCCGGTTGGGAAACACTGATCTAGTGGACTCAAAAGAGAACCCAGTTCTTTTTTGGTCCTCTTCAGCAATGAAGAGATCTCAGACCCTTTCTTGTTCACACCACAACTTTATAAGAACTCAGACCCCAGCTTTCTGTGCAGCAGTGGATTTTGGGTATTCAAGATGGCGTCTTCACATGTTGTCATCACATGGATGTGGCACATTTTGAAGCAAATGACAAACAGAGAAAGAGTCAGACAAAGCAGAACTAAAGGAAAGCATCTGAAAATTGTAGCGCGGTTCTGTTATATCCCCTTTCCTTCATTTTTTGGGTAAACAAAATAAACACTTTTATGTTTTTATGGGTTGAGGAGAGTTGGCGTTTAATGTAATCATCTTTCCACATTTCAATAAGTGCACAACTCTCCTCCTGGGACCACACAACCCCACGACCTGCCATGGTGAAAAGTTTTTTCTGTTGTTACAGCAGTGACGTAACATGGTTGTAGGTATGGCATGCCTTCAGGTACACATGTTGAAACGAAACGCAAAGCGGACTGGGATCTCATTGCTTTCGCATATCACGAAGATATCGAACCACAAATGGACCCACAAACAAACCATTTTGGGTTCGCTTTTGGGTCCTTTTAGGGGGGTCTGAGATCACATGGTTTGTTCACATATACACGCTGAACCGCTCCGAGAGCATTTGAAAGGGTTAAATGAACTAGGTGTGAAAACATGTAACAAGTTTCAATAATTCAGAGCAGAACCCCCAAATACAAGCAGAAAGAGACTGCAATGAAAAATCAATTTGCATTTTTTAAATATAAACAACTTTGAACACCTTCCAAACCAAGTAAATGTGAAAAAGAACACACACACACAAGTTATATATATATATATACAGTGGGTACGTAAAGTATTCAGACCCCCTTAATTTTTTCATTCTTTGTTATATTGCAGCCATCTGCTAAAATCATTTAAGTAAATTTTTCCCCCTCATTAATGTACACACAGCACCCATATTGACAGAAAAACACAGAATGGTTGACATTTTTGCAGATTTATTAAAAAAAAAAAAACTGAAATATCACATTGTCCTAAGTATTCAGACACTTTGCTCAGTATTTAGTAGAAGCCACCTTTTGATCTAATTACAGCCATGAGTCTTTTTGGGAAAGAAGCAACAAGTTTTTCACACCTGGATTTGGGGATTTCCTCTGCCATTCCTCCTTGCAGATCATCTCCAGTTCTTTCAGGTTGGATGGTAAACGTTGATGGACAGCCATTTTTAGGCCTCTCCAGAGATGCTCAATTGGGTTTAAGTCAGGGCTCTGGCTGGTCCATTCAAGAACAGTCACAGAGTTGTTGTGAACAACTCTCCTTCGTTATTTTAGCTGTGTGCTTAGGGTCATGTCTTGTTGGAAGGTAAACCTTCGGCACAGTCTGAGGTCCTGAGCACTATGGAGAAGGTTTTCGTCCAGGATATCCCTGTACTTGGCCGAATTCATCTTTCCCTCAATTGCAACCAATCGTCCTGTCCCTGCAGCTGAAAAACCCCCCACAGCTTGATGCTGCCACCACCATGCTTCACTTTTTGGACTGTATTGGACAGGTGATGAGCAAGTGCCTGGTTTTCTCCACACATACCGCTTAGAATTAAGGCCAAAAGTTCTATCCTGGTCTCATCAGACCAGAGAATCTTAATCACCATCTTGGAGTCCTTCAGGTGCTTTTTAGCAAACTCAATGAGGGCTTTCATGTGTCTTGCACTGAAGAAAGGCTTCCATCGGGCCACTCTGCCATAAAACCCAGACTGGTGAAGGGCTGCAGTGATGGTTAACTTTCTACAACTTTCTCCCATCTCCATGACTGCATCTCTGGAGCTCAGCCACAGTGATCTTTGGGTTCTTCTTACCTCTCTCACCAAGGCTCTTCTCACCCAATAGCTCAGTTTGGCCGGACGGACAGCTCTAGGAAGGGTTCCGGTCGTCCCAAACGTTTCTTTTTTTTTTTTTCCTTTTAAGGATTATGGAGGCCACTGTGCTCTTAGGTACCTTAAGTGCAGCAGAACTTTTTTTTGTAACCTTGGCCAGATCTATGCCTTGCCACAATTCTGTATCTGAGCTCTTCAAGTTCCTTTGACCTCATGATTCTCATTTGCTCTGACATGCACTGTGAGCTGTAAGGTCTTATATAGACAGGTGTGTGGCTTTCCTAATCAAGTCCAATCAGTATAATCAAACACAGCTGGACTCAAATGAAGGTGTAGAACCATCTCAAGGATGATCAGAAGAAATGGACAGCACCTGAGTTAAATATATGAGTGTCACAGCAAAGGGTCTGAATACTTAGGACCATGTGATATTTCAGTTTTTCTTTTTTAATAAATCTGCAAAAATGTCAACAATTCTGTGTTTTTCTGTCAATATGGGGTGCTGTGTGTACATAAATGAGAAAAAAAAATTAACTTAAATGATTTTAGCAAAAGGCTGCCATATAACAAAGAGTGAAAAATGTAAGGGGGTCTGAATACTTTCCGTACCCACTGTATATATATATATACTGAAAAGGATACACCCTTTCACTACTTGGAAATATCTGAAAGAGTCCAAGAAAATGTAACTCCTTGACTACTTTTTAATCAAATATCCTATTCCAGAGCTTTGTTGTACAGCAGTGAATGAAGATGTCATTTAAACGACAGGCAAGAGTCATTCCCACAATGACAAAATCCTTATTATGGCATTAACAACTTATTTCGCTTTTACTGACTCACTTCTTGGATACATACTGAACAACAGATCCGGTGGTAATTCAACCACCAAATGTGCAGCAGAATTGCACCAAAAACTTCATTCTAGACTACCCAAACCCCATTTATCAGAATCACATTTAAGACCCCAGACAGATGACTCATACGAGTGAAAATGAGAAGCTTTGGAGACAGATTGCTATATGAATCTAGTGCATCACCAGCAAATTGACTTAAAAAAAGTAAGGTTTTACCATTCGGTGGGTTCAAAGGTCTTTTCATGTAATAATCTTTATAGACAAGATGAGACATGGGTGTTAACAGAGGATTCACTGTCACTACTGCCAATATGTAGATTCGCTAAAGGTGCCAGAAGGTAATTAAAACTGTCTGCCAGTGAAAAGAAGGAAATGTCATCATGCAATGATGCGTCTCTAATGAATGGAAGCTTCAGTCTTCACTGTGAAGTCATAAAGTCATAAAGTAATACAGGAATTCTAAGAACAGCAACCTTGTTGTCTTTTACTACACTCATATTGTTACTTTATTAGACACGAGGTGCACACATCAACACTAGATTCAATTTTCATTATCATTTAAGTATCTGCAATAAAAAGTCAAGGTAAAGATTATTTTAAATTCCTTTCACTACTGACTCCAGTTAAGGTCTTTGCTTCCAGTCATTCAACCAACATGTACTCTTATAGGTTGTTCTAATTGGTTGGCTAAATTATTGGAAACGAAATACAAAGCTCTGAGCAAATCAATCACGGAGGCACACCTGTGTAAGCAAAGACAAGTGGACATGAACACAATTAATCTGAGTATTTAAACAGATCTCAGACAAGCGCTGAATATCAAATAGGCTCACAATGAGAAGCAAACAGCACTCAATGTCATCCTGGAATAGGCTTTCTTGTTCAGCGGTGTGGGTAATGAGTTTAAGGTTGAGTCTTTAATTGTTTAGTTTGAGGAGGCTCTAGTTATCGGTACGGATGAATGAGGGGGAAGGAGCAGGGGTTTGCGGGATATTGATTTCCTGTGGCGGTTGACGCTGAGGCTCCATCATTTGCATTAGTTCTTAATCAACATCCCAGTACAAAGTCTGATAGAAGGAGAGAGAAAAACAGGAAAATGAGAGAATTTATAGTGCTCAGAGGCTGCTCTTTCATAGCTCAGGAGATTTAATGGAATCTCAGTTATGTTCCAATTTCTTCGCCGATGTTTCTAGGAATAGAAATGGGATGAATGTTATCTAAGATATATCACAATGAGACCTTTGTAATGTCTGTCTTTTTATGAGAACCTATAAGCAACCTATGAAATGAATGTGAAATAGCACAGCTAATAATTTGATCTTGGAGCAACTAATGAGAAATATTGGAGTTTATATTGTTTTTGACTTGTCTTCAGTTTTTTTAATTTATTCTTCTTTTTTTTTGCAGTTTGTACAAACAGTCGTGTATGATATAATTTTCAAAAGAGATTCCAATAAAGAGAGAGAGAAAAAAATGGACAAACCGGAGACTTCAGCAAATGCCTCCATTCAATCGTATTGTTGTCCAAGGGAGAGAATTGTCTCATTTGTGATTTTGATTGTTTCTATTAGCTATCAATCAATCAATTAATTTAAAGCTAATAGGAAAGATTTCCTCTATAGGTAACAAAAAAACAACAACAACAACACTTGCAATGAAGTAATGAAATGAAAAAAGAGGGCTACTCATAAGGCATAAAGAGATGAACTTATAAAAGGAGATTAAATAAAAATAAACAGCATTTGGTTTTCATGGCAGTGATAAAACGTCATGTTCTTCGTGCTGAGAAGGCCTTGGGGCAGCGTGTTTTTGCTTCAACCTCCCTCCTCGTCTTTCTCTTCCTCTCTCCTCCCTCTGGAATATTTGTTTGTTTGCAATCTCAGAATTGATAAACGAAAGGGGGGTCTGGGTTACGGAGGGGTGCAGTGACATGAAGAATACCAGGCAGGCGACATGGTGCGTGGCAGAGGTAATGAATTCTTCAGCAAGGCAGAAACGCAAGGCGACACAGCTTGAGGATCAATTTTTAATAAGGAGCCTGGCTCTCCCAGGCAGTGCTAAAAAACAATATTTTAATCAGAGCCCTCCTGCCAGCTCTCTTTTCACCACCTGATTAAGTCAGAGTAGGCGGATATGGTTCCTCGTATCGCGAACGGAAAGAGCCCGCTATCCGTGGCTCAATTAGAGAGCCAGGCCGTGGTCCCAGGTCCTGATTATCAGCACAGGCTCATATGTTACATCACAAGAGGCCGATAGCTTGCACAATAATCCTGTTTTCTACAGGCAGAGCTGAATTTTAGTACCGGAGGGTGGTGAGTTTGTGCCAGTGGCAGCAACTAAACAAATGCCCGCTTTACTCATTTACATGTGCTAGGACCAAAAATGCGTCACTGTGAAATGAAGATTACGACAGTGTGTTTGTGGATTGCTAGTATAATTTAACTAAACTTTCGGTTCTAAAATGTCACAGTAAGCACATACTGTAGGTGGCGTGTTGTGTCTTATCGAGTCAGAATTTACAAATTACAAA